>JAANBB010000093.1:0-110981 GCA_014621425.1 Cylindrodendrum hubeiense | reverse complement strand
CCCTCTCCGTCGCCCGCTCCCCTTTCTTCTCCTGTCAACTTCCAGACACCTCCGCCCTCCTCCCATCGACATTCCCTCTCCTGTCCCTCACCTCTGTCGGTCACGTCGCTCTCCCATTCTCCTCGCTCCCCCCCTCAGACTCAGACCATGTCGAGATCATCCCGAAACCCGCCCCCCACCGGCGCGCGCCACGCGACAGAACGAATATTTTGTGCCTCGCGATGGCATCGACCGCGAGGTCATCTCCGCCGACATCTGTCGCTACCTGGGCAACGATGCCTTGGTGCGCCCCGGCCACTACGAGGTAAGCTGTCCTCTACATCACCCGGTGGTGCGGTGGGCTTCGATTCACATCGTCGCCCAATCCCCCCACCGTCCCACCTTGCCCGCACCAGAATCAAATGGCTCACAGTTCGACTCAACAGAACCCGCAAACCAGCCAAGTTGTCCAAGGCTACTACATCACAGCCTACAGGAACCTAACAACAGTAAGTCATATTCTGTCCGCTTGACACCAGACGCACAAGACGCATATGGGATTTTCGCCCGTGCGTTGCCCACCAATTGTCCCCATTCTGACATCGCCCCACTTCACAGGCCATGATCGAAGATCTCAAGGCAGACTCCGCACGATGGGATAACGAGAGAAGAGCGCAGACTTCGCGCAATACCACTGGAGGTATTCATGCCTCGAGAAATGCCAGTGGCGTTCCCGCGAGACACTCATCTAACTCACCTGTAGTGCAATACCGCTACTCCGAGACGCACCAGTCACGTCAACACCACGGCCCTACCGAAGCCTCCTACCAGCAGGATCCCTACGCCCGTGACTCCGGCTTTGACGGCGGCCCCAGATACCCAGGCACAGGTGCTCCCGGATACACTGGTGCTGCTGGCGCAGCATACCAGCAACAGGCCTATGCCTCCACAAGTGGTGGTGGTGTGTATGGCAGCTACCCGCAGCCCCAACAGTCTCCTCCCCCCACGGATCCCAGATACGGCGCTCCTCCCCAGGGTGGCTCCGTGCTGAACCAGGGCTACCAGTCGCCCCAGGACCACCCTTACACCGCCATGGGAACAAACCGGAACCCCAGAGGATACGCCGCCAATGACCCGTATGCTAACCCGGCCGCTTCAGCCGCTGCCACTCAGCAGGCCACCTATGCCACCTCTGGTCCATCACAGCCAGGATACCCGGCCACCACTTCTCCCTTCCAGTACTCAAGCCAGGTTCCTCCCCCGACTGCTCAGTCATATGCCACAATGCAGCCCCAGGATCCCTTCTACGGTCGCGGTGCGTATAATGCCGGCATGCCGCCCACGTTGCGAACAGGATCTGACTCTTTAGCGACTCCAGCAGGCCAGTCCACGCAGCAACAACCACCGCAACAGCCGGGGTTCACAGCCCAGGGACAACAGCAGGGGTTCGCAGCCCAGGGACAACAGTATGATGAAACCCCTCGCGCTCGCACTTCAGCGACACCAACAAATACTCAAACAAATCCCAGTGGTACGAGTAGCCGACGTAGTGAACGTGAGAGCGACAGGCATTCTTCCGACCGACACCACAGGGCCCCTCGTCGATAAGCGTCCTTGGAACCCGAGGCCGATTCCCTCCCCCTTTGAACTTGACGAGGCTACCCACCGCCCTCGCGAGTGTGTGATGATTTCTGCATAATGACCGGGTCACATGGAGTACGGCTTTTTCCCTTGGATCGGCGTCTTTCGTCCCGTCTTTTTTGTTCCACGGATAAGGTCCCAGGTTTTCTTTCTCTGGCTGGTGCCACCCAGAGTTGCAAGTTTGCATCTCGCAGGAGTTTCCCGCTGGAGGTATCCTCTTTTTGGTGTCCCGCCGTCATCCATTAGCCTGGACCCTTGGAACGAATAACCTGGATTTTCAACTGCTGCCAATTTTACTACGGATTTTGCCTGGAACCGGAACTGGACCTTTGACGCATACCCTTTGAGGATTTTTATTTTTAACGACCTTGCATTGTGGATGGGCCCTCGCCCCCTGGATGAGGATCCCGTCGACTACGTTTATTTACCTCGGATGAGATATGCTGCATACGTTTTACATTGGGACAAGGCGCTGGGCGGGAAAAGGGTGCGCCGACCGGTGCATCCGAGGTGGTTTTTCGTTGTCATCAGATAAGACCTTGCTGTCCGGATCCGCCATCGGGGAGAGATTTGTTTTCGTATCCTGGACCTGGTGCTTTCTTCCTCTTCCCCATGTCTGGCAACCGGGATTCGACGGTTCCGTCGACATGTCTCATAATAGATTGGCACGGCCGGCACCCGGACAGCAAGGTGAGTCCCAAGAGCTTGTATATATTAGCCAACTCTCTCAAAGGATCTTTTCCCGTTCCACCTTCTCATCTTCCCTCATGGACTTTTCGCCGCGGACATTGTTGAAACTTTCTCTCACGGCAGAAATTGACTGAGCAGTATTCACTCATGGCAGCTAGGCGCAAAGACACTCCACCATGGCACTTGTTCTGGTCTGCTTTCGTGTTCCCCCTGGCGGACTTTCCGGACCTCCATGTCCTTTGGATTCAAATTCCCAACTCCCAAGGATTGAACTGTCCCATCCGGGTACATCGTTCCGACCCATGGGCCCCGTCCAACCTTTGGATTGCCGTTGCTTCGTGCAGAACGCCGGCAAGAGGCCACCAGGTCTCGCAGCATTCAACTTCCGTTGAGCCGCACCCATGGAAAAAGATATCAATACCACACAAAAGGTGCAACCCAATTTGCTCCGGTAAGACCCTCAGCACACCTGGACACTCATTGTCGCCTACATCCATTGGAACAATTGCCCTGCCAACCTGGCCGTTGGTATTGCCGGTATCTGTCCAGTTTAGTTGTTCATCGTCACCATCCGCCCCTGGCTTCCACGGTTTTGGTTCTCAGCTACCCCTTCTGGATTGTCTGTTTTTGAGCATGATTGTCAACTACGGACTCCCAAGGATTGGATTGGTTGAAAAGAACCCAAGGACACTTCGCCTGTATTCCACTGCAACCTTGCTCATAGGACACACCCTTTCCGTTGCCGCATGCCTTGGTTGATTCAACACTTATGTCCCGGATATTGTTTTGGACCGGCCACTATTCCAAAGGATCTTTTGCGCTGAGAGAATCATGTATTATGCTTGTTGATGAGTGGGTTTTAGTGCATAGATGGTTGGCTAGTTGACTCTTTGGTTCTGGATTTACGCTGGATTATTGCGACTTGGATCTGTCATGTCCTTCCTAGATGAAATGTTGATGGTTTTCCGTGGAAGTATCGGGTTTTTATTTCAGTACTGTGGACAGCAATTCATTGGATCTCATCAATAAAATACAAGCAATTTGGTGCCGTTTTATGAATCTCGCAACCCGTCTTACTCCTCCACGACCTTTCATCTTGTGTTCAGCCAAATCTAGTACTACCCTGAATGTAGCAAAGATGGCGTATTCACCGTTCCTGGATCGTTGCCGCCGGGTTCAACAGAGAGTTGGCGAGGAGTTGCTGGCGGCCACGTCTTCGGTATGGATGATGGCAGTGCAGTCGCTGGTGAATACAATGGTGTGTATGGTGATGTCTTGGAAGGTGATGGGAAGTGTCACGCAACGGCGGTGGTTGTAGGATGCCATCGCTAATCAACATGTCGACCAACTCACGGAGCCAGACACGGCCACGCCCAAGATATTCATCCGGACTGTCCTGTTCGGGAGAGGCCTTCTTCGGTAGCGGGTGTCTGCGGTAAGCGGTTCGGAGGCGATCGAAATCCTGAGCAGTGACGGAGCCGAGGTATTTGGTGTTGAGGGCAGCAGCAAGGGGATCGGGAGTATCAACGACCTCCTCGACAAATGTCATGGCCGACTGAGAGGAGTCGGCAGTGCGGGTGATGTGGGCAATTAAACTGAGAAGTGGATTGGAGCTGGTCTGGATCAACAGCTTGTGGTGGTTCTTAGGCGATTCGACGCGGAAGACTTGGTGGCGGACTGGTTCAGTGTCAGGGATAGACAGGGGGTTGCCGGTGCTAGATGTGGATGAAGATGCCATGATTTCGGGACCTTTGAAACAGATATGTGTTATGTTATTGGTTGTATGACTAGTTAATAGTCGTTTCTCTCCCCAATATGTCAGTGGGACTGGGGGAGATGATGGGCTTGATATATGTCGACGATAAGCGGTTACGTTCCACGAAGATCACGGCAGCTTCCAGGCGGCCAGATATCTCTAACTCTCCAGGATTGGATGTTTGCATATCCGCGTGAATATCAAGTCACACTTCACTCAGTAAATGGGACGCCTTGAACTTGGGGTTTCGGGCAATGTAGTTTCCCGTGGGCTGAATGTACGCAGCCGTGAGTTGTGGACATACGTCTAATTGTTGGTCAGCAGGACATGTTTGGGACCATGGAGCTCAGGGAAGAATGCTGTGCGAAAATTAAATGATAAGACAACACTGCGAGAAGAGACTATTCAGTTCTGATTCAAGTTTTGCTATCATCGTGGTGGTGAGGAGGATGGCTTGTTGATAGCATCGCTGGCTTAGCCCGTATGGTTCCCGTCAAATCCTAAGAGGTTACCCTCCAAGTACCTCGTCACTGCCGTGCCTCTTCCTGAACAACACCCTCTCACATTTTCGTCTATTTCCACTAACCCCTTTCTTTCAGCCCTTGGTTCCGCCAGCCGGTGCCGTTCACCGAGACGCCACCCTTCTGCGGACGGTAACACACAAGCCGGTCAACCCGAGCATGACCACGGCAGGGATGACTCCGTCGGCACGAACAGAGGAATTTGGACTAGTGGGAAAAGTCGCAGGCAGATTCTGCACCTATTGCGTTGCCGAAGGCGCATTTGGTCCTCACGAGGGACGTCTGTGTAACTTCATGTCGGAGGCAGACGAAACCCCCAGCCTAAAGTAGAACGTGATCCCGCGCCGGTGAGGGGATGAAGATGGGTAATTGCATTCTGCATGTTGAGCTGTGTGATCGGTGAGGAGCTGGGTTAGGGCTAGGTATATGGCTTTTGACACTGGTTGGAGTTGACCGGGTTGCGGCTACCCGCTTTCTGGATGCCTTGTCACCGGCGAGTCCGAGGTTAGAGCTCCGGTGATCTGTCAATGTGGAAACTCTCTACCAAAGTATCTGTGTTTGACTAGAGGATGCGAAATAATAATGTCGTAAAAGCACAGAAATCGATCCTCGCGAATTTCAGATTCATGCCGGCCGGCCAGCTCAGAAGGGCCCGTGGGGATGAAGTGGTGAGCATGGCTCTTTGACAAGGCTGTAATAGACTGGCTGCATTCATTCATCGGAGAACGTCACCGCTTTGTGGGAAAGAAGCTGTAGCTAGATGTCCAATCAGATACAGAAGGCGTAATAGGCTGTCTCTCATCATGAACATTGCTAGATCCATTAAGCCATCTTTGACTGTGTCCTTCCATTTGGCAACTATTTATGTGATGGATGTCTTCAAAACACGCACACCCATACTACATATCAATTAAGGAACAAGACACCAGTGAACCAGAGGGTTAGGGACTTAATGCAGGCGCCATATTGCAAGTCTGATAGACAAGAAGCAGCAGAGATGTGACTCACGCAATACCGGTGTCAGGGTTGGACACAGTCTCCCGAGACAATGAGCATGGGATAAAGAGGAGGTGGTTAGAGGCACCGCAAGGGACACGAAAAGTTGGTGCAGTCCGGGTTCACGCAGGTGCCGTCGGGCATAGTGAAAAACTTGTAGTCCTGTTCGCTGTAGCGATGGGGCTGCTCTCTCCATTCCATCACAGTGTGCCCGATCTCGTCCGCACAGGTTTAGAGGTTAGCCGGGAGGTTTATGTACGTACAGAACTCATCTCTGCCGACAGAAGCCTCTAATGACTAAAGCACCGAACTCGGAGGAAGACAATGAAGATGCAATGAAACTCTAGGCTTCAACTTGGGTTTCAACTGTACGTAGAACGAAATACGCCTGTTCTGGTTCGTGAGAAATGGATAGCACACTGAGGTGTTTGTGAAGAAGAGGGCGGGCGGCGAGGGGAGGAGTTGGGAAAACCAACTGATAGGTGTGGCCATCACCTGAGAAGTTTCTATAAACACCAAAATAAGGCTCAAGGCTACGTAAATACGGCTATGGTTTATGTTTCTAGGCCATTTGTTGCATGTTTCCGCCTCGAGTTTCTCCAAGTCAGCAGCAGCAGCAGCGCCATTGGCTTGGGCAAGTTTAGCCGTGCGGATGAATTGATGCAAAGGGACGTTGCTATCTGACCATGATGTATATGTGCAATTCTCACCCGCCGTAGGTCTGATGGGGCAGGGCTCGCTGCCGATAAGAATCCACGCAACGGCGATGGTGGACTGCGGTGCTCCAGGGCGGCCACCAACACAGCAGGGCTGACTCCAATAAGGCTGGAGACATGGGGCGATCAGGGCATGATTAAACTGGAGGATCGGATTTGGAAGCGCTTGCATGTACTTCATCACCAAAATCCACGTAAGCAGACGGATGCTGCAATTCGGGTGCCTTGGTTGCCTTGGTTGCCTTGGTTGCCTTGGTGTGACGTCGGGGCACGACGGACGGCACGACGGACGTCGCAACGCATCCCAGAGGCACAGGACTTGATACCGAGTGATACCCCACGGCAGCATGACTACTCCCCGGGCCAGGCTGGTCCCTGGTCAGCCACGTGAGGCGAGGAGGTGCAGGCATGCTAGATTGCTAGATCGATCATGTACCCTACTGTGTGCTCTGGAACCCCTGGGGCTAAATCATTCACAGGATGGGGCTGCTGAGCTACGTCGGTTCTGTCGCGTTACGTGTGTGGAACTGTGTCCAACGAGGACGCCGAGTCGAGACACAAGCCCGGGGAAGCGTGGTGGCGTGTGGATCTAGGGATAGATAGGCCCAGTAATAATCTGTACTCTGTACCGAGTATTGTTGTTCTGCACGGGGTATTCTGTACCGAGCAACTTGCCGTGAACGGAGAGGAGAGAGGATAAAGAGAGTAGGTAGGCTCTGAGACATGGCGATCCGAGACAAGGAAAGCAGGTGGCGTTTGGCGGTGCGCCAGTGGTTGATAACGGGCCCGGAGGATATGATAGTGGCTGCGGCTCGAGGTTGCTGGGCAAATGACGGGGACACTATGTGCTTTTTGTGTCTGTTTGTGATAACACGGCGTCATCGCGGTATCAAGCGTTGCACGTCTTGCATCTAAGAGGACACGAGATGGCTTGCCAGCCACTGTGGTGAGGACGTGGGGGGGTTGGACCTTTGCATGGTGGTGATGATGATTCGAGCCCATGGCCGATGTGAAGCTGGTTGGGAGGTGCGCAGCCATGAGGTTTCACTTGGTAATGCTTCCAATAGGTGCGAGCCCCAGTCGCGATAACATGAATTCATCAGCTCATGGATCAACTCATGGATTCCTCCGTCATGCAAATGTTGCTTTGCTGAGCAAGACGGTTTGAAATTCACCCCTGCACACACACACACACACACGGTCTGGCCAGCCATCCATAACCCTCCACCCATAACCCATGCAACATGCATCATCGTCTCTCATGCTCGATTTTCCCGCCAGCCACTTGGAGCTAACATGTCAGGGTAATCCTTCATGTGCTCCCCCCTCCCCCTCCACGACCCAAAGCACCCAAGCACCCAAGCCCTCGAGTGGCCAAGGCGGTGAGGGCGCATGGTGGAGACCCTGGGACGCTGGACCCTGTGATATGCCATTTCACTGGGTTTCGCGGGCGGCACAATTTATTTTTTTTGTTTTTTTTTTCACTCAGCTGTGATTTTTTGCTCGACTGTCCCCCCGACGGCTCCTCCTTACATGACCAGAGGGGCAGAGGGGCCGTCTTCCGGCTATTACCCGATCGTGCCGCAATTTGCGCAGTGTGGCAAACAGTTTCGTTAGGTTTTTCTCGTCGTGTGTGTGTGTGGGCCGCCGGTGACGCTTGAGGTGGGATTCTTTCTGGGGAATCTGCCCCTCCTCTGGTCAAAGGTCGAAGGGTCCGAGGTGTTCGTGTTCCACGGGCTTGTTAGGGGCCCTGGGACGCCGCTTGGGGTCCCCTAGAGGGCCCTGAGAGATCGGCAGCGGCTGTCGAGAACGGCCACGGGACGTAGCAGGACGGTGTGCTATGCTGTCCTACAATGGAGGGATGCTGCTGCTTGAGTCCTGGACGGCAGCGCTGGATTATTTCCCTGGTGCCCAGTGTCGACGAGTTGATCCTTGTTGTGGGCTCGGTGTCTGCCGTGACAACCACCGGCTCCGGGGGGGGGGGGGAATCTACAGTGCAAACACAGATCAACAGCCGCCTCCAAGCCACCGACTTTGTTCTCCCATGCTTGCTTTGTTCCCCTTGCGAAGCCGTGTGTTTCTTCAAAGTCAAACCAACGCCGCCAACAAGCAAATCCCAGCGGCTGTCCCTGTCGTCGAGTCCCAGTCTGTGTTCCACAGTGCAGTCAGTGTGCAGTCAGTGTGAACCGTCACCGACCGGATTGCGTCCCCCATCCGTCCCCCATCCGTCCCACACAAACCCGCCGCCAGCCCTATTCGGTCCCAATCACAATCGACATCCGAAAATCCAATCCGCATCGACGTATTTCTGGCCCGGGTCTTTGCACACATCTAGCGGCACTGGATACCGACCGACCGACTGTGTGTGGGTTGTGCTTGGAGTTGGGCTAGACGCTGGATGCTGGACGCTGGCTGTTGGACGCTGGCTGCTGGACGCTGGACGCTGGACAGGCAGACAGACAGACATTTGGACCTCCGGCTCGCGCCCTAACAACTCGCCCAGCACTAACACACCCAACACACCCAACACACCTAACACACCTAACACGCCTAACACACTAATAACAACACCTGGCTGGCTGGCTGCACTTGGTACCGACGCTGCACTGACACCGGCCCTGGCTCTGGTACTTTGTTGGTCCTTACTGGCGCTGTCTTGTCCGTGTGTCGAGCCCGCGAGCCCGTGAGCCTGAAAGTCCCCATCCCAGATCCCACGTCCGTGAGCTTGTGTGTGTCTCCCTCCCTGGGCCTGCCGCTGCTGCCCACTGCTGGATGCCCCGCCATCCGCATCCGCCGCCCGCTCCCAACCTGACTTGACAGATCCTGCCTCTCCCACCTCCCACCTTCGTCGTCGTCGCCCCTCGACCTCGAAAACACATCCGCCCCCCATATCACCATGGATCCCGCCGCCGTGAGGTCCTTGCTAGCTGCCAGCTTGGATCCCGATGCCGACAACAGAAGGCGCCGCCGAGCTGCAGCTAAAACAGGTGCGTTGTGCCCTCCCGATGCCATCCCGCCTCTCCCTCCAGTCGTCCGTTGCTCGCTGTGCCCGTCGAGCCTCCCGCCGTCCCGCCTCCGTCTCCATCGCCGTGGCCTCGACGGGCTGGACGGCGTGTTTCGGCTGTCTGCCCGTCCTTGCTTGCCTGTTGAGCCTCCCATCCGACTGTTTACCACCCATGGCCGACTCCCCGCCGCCCCTTGCGCCGCCTTCACGCTCCCAACCCCAAAGTCTCCAATACTGACAAACACTTGCTGCCACCTAGATCGAGGAACATGCCGGCTTTATTAACTGTCTGCTCGACATCCTCCAGGCTGAGCAGGATGCCAGCGTCCGCCTCTCCAGTATGTTCACCGTCTTCCCTCTCCTCACCCCTCCAACGCGACCCCCGCTGTCGCCATCCCAGCACCTCTAACCTTGCTCTCCTAGCCGTCATCTACGTAAAGAACCGCGTCAATCGCTCCTGGTACAACGCGGACTCGTACACGACCGAGACCCCCACCACCCTCATCGCCGAAGACGAAAAGGCGCGGGTCCGAGACCGCCTCCTACCCATCCTCGCCGCCTCCGAGGGCCTCGTCCGCCAGCAGCTCATCCCCGTCCTTCAGCGCATTCTTCAATATGACTTCCCCGCCCGATGGCCGCGGTTTATGGACTTCACCCTCGAGCTCCTCAACACAAACACCCCCAGCTCTGTCCTCGCCGGTCTGCAATGTCTCCTCGCCATCTGCCGCGCTTTCCGCTACAAGTCCAACGACAGCGATGACCGCGGACATTTCGACAACATTGTCGAGGCCAGCTTCCCCCGCCTGCTGGCCATCTGCAATGAGCTGGTGAACCAGGAAAGCGATGAGGCCGGTGAGATGCTGCACTTGGCCCTCAAGGCCTACAAGCACGCCACCTGGGTGCGATAATTTCCATTCTTACTGTATCCAATCCACCGCATTTCAACTAACCGATCCTCCTACAGTTGGAGCTCGCTCCCTTCCTGCGACAGCACGACGTCACCATCGCCTGGTGCACCGTCTTCCTCCAGACCGTTTCCAAGACCTGCCCCGCCAATGCCATGCAGGGTGACAACTACGATCGCGAGAAGCACCACTGGTGGAAGGCTAAGAAGTGGGCTTACTTCAACCTGAACCGCCTCTTTATTCGGTACGACTGCGCTTGGTACATGCCCAAATGGTGTCAACACCACTAATTCTTCTTTCTCCAGACACGGCAACCCCGCGAGCCCCGGCAAGGGCGACGAGGCCCTCCAGTTTGCCAAGGATTTCACCTCCAAAATCGCTCCCGAGATTCTGAAGCACTACCTGCAGGAGATCGAGAAGTGGGTGGCCAAGACGTCCTGGCTCAGTCGACCCTGCTTGTCTTATACCCTCGTCTTCCTTGACGAGTCGGTGCGACCCAAGGAGATGTGGGTTCACCTGAAGCCGCATCTGACCAACCTGGTCACTCACTTCGTTTTCCCCGTCCTCTGCCTGACCGAGGAGGATATCGAAAAGTTCGAGGACGAGCCCGACGAGTACCTCCACCGAAAGCTTAACTACTTCGAGGAGGCATCCGCTCCCGACGTTGCCGCCACCAACTTCCTCGTCAACCTGACCAAGAACCGCCGCAAGGAGACCTTTGAGATCCTCACCTTCGTCAACGCCGTTGTCAACGAGTACGAGCAGGCCTCGGATGACAAGAAGAACCACGTCGCCAAGGAGGGTGCTCTGAGAATGATCGCCACCCTGGCCCCCGTCATTCTCGGAAAGAAGAGCCCCATCGCCGACCAGGTCGAGTACTTCCTCGTCCGCTACGTCTTTCCCGACTTCACCAGCTCCCAGGGCTACCTCCGAGCCCGTGCCTGCGACACTATCGAGAAGTTCGAGCAGCTCAACTTCCAGGACCAGAACAACCTCCTCACCATCTACCGTCACATCCTGGACTGTATGGCTGACCCGGCGCTTCCTGTCCGTGTTACCGCCGCCCTTGCTCTGCAGCCCCTCATCCGCCACGACGTCATCCGCACCAGCATGCAGCAGAACATCCCTACTATTATGCAGCAGCTGCTTAAGCTGGCGAACGAAGCCGATATCGATGCTCTGGCCAATGTTATGGAGGACTTTGTCGAGGTCTTTGCTACCGAACTTACCCCCTTCGCCGTGGCCCTCAGCGAGCAGCTTCGTGACACTTACATGCGAATTGTCCGTGAGCTTCTCGAGAAGGAGAGCAAGGTCGGTGACGATGGCGAGGTCTACAATGAGTACGACGACAAGAGCATCACAGCCCTCGGTGTTTTGCAGACTATTGGTACCTTGATTCTCACTCTCGAGAGCACCCCCGATGTCCTGCTTCACATTGAGGCTGTCCTCATGCCTGTCATCAAGGTTACCCTGGAGAACAAGCTCTACGATCTCTACAACGAGGTTTTCGAGATTATCGACAGCTGCACTTTCGCCGCCAAGGCCATCTCGCCCACTATGTGGCAAGCTTTCGAGCTCATCCACACCACTTTCAAGGCTGGTGCTGAGTACTACCTGGAGGACATGCTTCCTGCCCTCGACAACTTTGTCCAGTTTGGCGCTCCTCAGCTGGCCCAGAAGCCCGAGTACACCCAGGCGCTCTACTCGATGGTCGCAGATATGTTCACCGATAGCATCCAGGGAGGTGTTGAGCGGATATGCGCTTGTAAGCTGGCTGAGGCCATGATGCTCAGCCTGCGTGGCCAGATCGATAGCTGTGTTGAGGGCTTCATCAACATGGCCATGAACATTCTGGCTAGCCAGGATGTCAAGATCAAGAGCTACCGCATTCACTTGATGGAGATGGTTATCAACTCCATCCACTACAACCCTCTTCTCACCCTCCAGGTACTTGAGACCAAGGGCTGGACCAACCGCTTCTTCAGCCTGTGGTTCGGCAGCATGACCTCCTTTACTCGCGTCCACGACAAGAAGCTCTGTATCGTCTCCATCTCGGCTCTGCTCAACCTCAACCACGAGCAGGTTCCCGCTAGTGTCTCAGTTGGTTGGCCACGATTACTCCAGGGCATCACTGAGCTGTTCCGAACCCTGCCCAATGCTATGAAAAGTGAGCAGCTTCTTATTTTCTCACTACGCAGCAAATGCTAACTTGACATAGACCGCGAGGAGGCCCTCCGAGATGATTTCCACCTCGAGTCTACCTACGACTACGGTGAGGAGGATGAGTGGGATGACGATGAGGCCAACTGGAACGTAGAGGAGGAGGCCGCCGAGGGTGAGACTGGCGAGTCCAAGGATGAGAGCACCGCTTACCTGGAGTTCCTAAACGAGGAGGTAAGAATTGCCCATTGCTTGACACCATCCAGAACATGTACTGACGTGGATTCTCTTCAGGCCCAGAAGTTTAGCCGTGCGATTGACGACGTTGAGGAGGATGATCTTGGTGAGGACAGCGTCCTCCTTGAGTCTCCCCTCGACAAGATTGAGCCTTATCAGCTCTTCCGCGCTACCCTGTTGAGTATGTCCCACCCGACCCTTGGAAATGTTTGGACGATTCTGACACAATGTTTCCACAGAGATGCAACAGGAGCAGCCCCAGTTCTATGCCACCCTCGCCGGCCACCTGTCTGCCGATGATCAGACTGTGATCCAAGGTGTCATGGTCAAGGCTGATGAGGTTGCTGCCCAGCAGGCTCAGGCGCTCGCCCAGCAGCAGGCTGCTCTTACTGGCGCTCCTGGTGCCGTTAATGGCGGTGCCAGTTAAGTTAGTTATCAGCAATGAGCGACAGGAGAATGAGTGGCAGGAGTCGTTTACCCCTTTTTATATCCCCCTTCCTCTTTTCACATCAGGGCAGGAGCCAAGATTCCCCGGGGACGAAGAGACGAGTGATGAGATGCCCGATCAAAAAGAAAGAGCTTTTAGAACGTGCAAACAAATGATGACCCCATCTACTGGAGATCCCCCCGAGAACGTGCCGCGGGCGTGATATCGTCGGTTGGTAGTTGCCGTGTCGATGTCGTCACTGCAAGGATGGCGGAAAAGAAGGGTTGGGAATTGAGCAAGGGCCATTGTTCCAGGCAAACTTGGTCTACGATGGCGAAAGCCCTGGGCTGGATGTAAGATGAGGGGTGTTTGTGGCATGGTTGTGTCGGGGGTGTAGGGTGAGCGGGATGGAAGGGAAAAGGGGTTGGCGGTGGGGGATGTCGATGAGGAACAAAGTAGTCATTAAATATCAACAATACATATCACCCAAATTCACAGATCAGTTTCAAGGCTGTGCTTTGTGAAGCACTTATTTTGGCGTTTCTCTGGGACTTGAATTTGACTAATACTCAATATCAAGCATAATTGGGATTAACGTACATGCGTCAGCGAGAGTCTGACGACCAATAGATGTGGTGTTTATGTTTATCATTTTATTGTTTTTATTCTGTAGATTGTCGAATTCCTTTTTAATATTCTCTTTATCACTCATCATTTCATCATCAACAGGCCGTCCAGATACATTCATTGTCTGGGACAGGCTCGAACTTGTCAGTCACGTCACCAACCCTCTTCCGCCACGGCACGTCGACTAGGGATAGCATTGTTACCGTGGCACCCTTGGTCAAGTTAAGTTCGTTCACATTGTACCAGAAATTCATGGGGCTCGTTGCGCTCTCGTAAAAAACGATCTTGTCTAGTGTGTCGGTAAACATGCGCCACAGCGTTGGCCATACCTCTGCGGGGCCGTCGTTTTCTTCATCTTCGCTTTCAACGTATTTTATAGGTGTACTGACGGCACGGATCATTCCAGCTGTGAATGACACGGCGGTTTCGAGGTCGGGGGCTCGGGGGATGAGGCGATTGTAGTGCGAGAGACGGGCAAAGCGGTCTATGGTGGTCAGTTACAGGCTACATTTCGTGCTGTTTGCAAGAGGGGAGGCTAACCTGCTGCTAGGGAAGTTCCTGGTAGTGAGTATTTAGATATGGGACTCCAGTATGAGTCGATGGCAAGCTGCTTGTCGAAGGACGGCTCGTCGGTCACAACATTGTACTTGCGTGAGTGGTGACACTTTAGTTTCCCCTTGACGAATTCTAGGATGAGATTATCGCCCTTTGTGTCCGAGAATGAGAGGTGAAGACTCATTGGGTGGTCTTGTAGTAGAGAAAGCCCTACCACCTGAAATTTTTCCTTGCCACCCTCGCCGTGGCAGTAATCACTGGCCGCCTCAGCAACGGATGCGTACATGTCGAGGAAATACTGCATCCATATTCCCGCAAACATGCCCGGCCGAATTTCGACACGCTCGCCGTAGTCGGTATTCTCGAGGTATATGGAGCTCCCCGTGAGGCCTTCTGTGTTGATGCCCTCGGTGTATATTTGGTCCAACACCACGGCT
Organism: Cylindrodendrum hubeiense; assembly: GCA_014621425.1. Lineage (NCBI taxonomy): Eukaryota > Fungi > Ascomycota > Sordariomycetes > Hypocreales > Nectriaceae > Cylindrodendrum > Cylindrodendrum hubeiense. The sequence goes on along the minus strand of JAANBB010000093.1, from coordinate 96,330 downwards.
GAAACGGAGCCATAGCGAGACGTCCACGTAAAGGGGTTGTCCGAGACGCCGCCAAAGCGCCGCAGCGCCGCAGGAAAGGCCCAGATGGTTGTGTTTGGGAGGGTGAAGAAGTCCATGGACCGGCCGATGGTGATGCGGTTGTTGACGCCCGCCTTGTACGTCACGCGCGAGCAGGCAATGACAGCGCCGAGCAGGCTAGCTGCCACGGCGAGAGAGGAATTGTGCATGTTTCTAATAAGACAAATGGCACTGCAGAGAGGGGGTGTTGGTCATCGAGACATGGTGATCCCAGCAACGGCGCTGATCTCGTGGACATGTCGCAATATATCCACGTCGTTGAGTTCGTTGCCGAGTCAGGGAAGCCAAGGAAGACCGGCCCTGATGACTAGAAATTCTCATATCCGCAACGCCGTTCTGTATTCATCTCGCATCAACTTCCTCTCCAAGTAAGTTTTCGTCGCCAACTGACGATGCGCCTCTATCCGAAGCGCAAGCATGGCAAGCCCGCCACACCACGCGGCAATGAGGCCCCGGCACGGCTTGGCTCATTCCAACGGGTTCTCGCCCACGTGGTGACGACCCCGGGAGCATCTCCTGCTATGCGGGTGGTGGAGCCAAAGTAGTTTGCGGCGCATTCCCGTGGTTTTCTCCATCAACCGGCATGGGCGCTTGGGGGGCTGCTTCGGGGATTGGTGTAGATATGTGATTGTGGGTTTGATGGGGCTTGGACTGGTCAAATCTAATTGAGAGAGTATGGACTAGGGGAGGATATTGGATGGGTTTGAGGGTCTGAGCCTTTGACCCAGCCCCCGTGTTGTCCATTTTCACTTAGCGATCGATGTCTTGTGTTCTTTCTGGGACTGTATGCTTCCTCACAGCAAATCATGGACGATTATCCGGGTCAGATCACGAAGATGCTCCCTTATCGGACCCTCGGCCAAACAAACTATAAGGATCCATAGCGCGTTCAAGCCATATCTGGGTTTGAGTTTGCTGGAGGCAGCGGTGCTAACGAATCTTGCCAGCCAACGAATCCCGCCAGCCAACGAATCTTGCCAGCCCACGAATCCTGCCAGCCAACGAATCTTAGCTGCTGGGTCTTAGATGCCAACGACTTATTGCCGATGAATTGCCTGCCGTCCCGCCCTCGTGGAGCGTGCCAACCGTCGCCCCCGGGGTCTCGGCCGTGCCCCCGGCCCAGTCTAGATCCACTCCCACGGCGCCTGCCGCGGGCTGTCATCGGATCGGGGGCTTGCGAATGCATCACCCCGGATCTAAGTGCGTTTGCAGAAGTGCCACAAGTCCGATTATCTGGAATGATTAGATTCTGGTGATAGTTTGTTCTCTCTCCAAGCATTCAATTGGCCGGTTCTGCTGCCACGCGATCCTTCCGTTATCACCGTCCAGATCCACACAAGATCTAGACACGACCCAGCCGATACAAAGTCTCAGTCGTGGCGAATGAAAGCCTCGGGCAACCGAACTCTCTCTAGTCAGTCAAGTGTTGTGGCCGTTTTCTTCTTCGAATGTAAATATTAGCGTTAAGTTCGTCTCGACCGCTGCCGACGGCCACCTGGCAAACGGGGGTCGGCCATCCCGCCTTGTGTCCGAGTCTCCCGCAATTAATAGTGTGCGTGCCATCCTTTTGATAGCGTGAGCATGGATAGAAACCAAGGTCCCAGAGTCGATGCTACCCTCTCGTCGGCAGTCTGTAGCAGCAGAAGGAAGAAGGGCACAGCTTTGAGCCGCCTGCTAGTCTCCAAGACGGGGTACGACACGACACACTTCTTTCAAACTTCATATCGGCGCGTAACAGCGAGAGTACACTTCCAGGCTCGAGGCGCAAAAACAATCCCCCCTACGCGAGATTTGGGGGCCTGTCGCGGATCAAGCTTCTACTCTCGTAGCCCCCCAATTTACCAGGCTGTGTCCGAGTTTCTCAGCAAAAGTGCGGCACATGGGATGGTGTGCAAAAAACAGGATATGGAGTGGTGTATGTCTCAGCCCGAGCAGCTGAGTCCTCAGAACGGAATCGTGGCAACGAAACCCACAGCCTAATTTCACTACCGCCCCAAGTGGTTGGGCAATGAGCAATAGTCCCCTGCCGTCTCTGCGCAAGCCCATCTTGATTCCGGCCCCCAATGAACCCCCACCTATCACTCAGGATCGGGCGCCTGCAATCATGCGCCTGCCAGACAGCCATTTCTGTCGCAGTCACTGACCCCAGACCTATTTGGATCGAGCTGAAAAGTCCAGAGCCTCCCAGGTGTTGAGGGGAGGAACAATGTTGTGAGTAATCTGTATATACCATGAACCTTGACCTAGCACCCACAATTCTAATCCAGTGCCGTCGTCCCCGATCATTCCGTCTTTCACGAATACCGTCTTGGCCCCAAAGGTTACTCGTTACCTCTTCTGGCTTCTGCATTCCTTATCCGTCATGTATTTTCCCCTTGGGCTCGCGCTGTCCGTCCTTCTCTCGGTCCATGTCCACGCCGAGACCCGCTTCCGTCGGCCTCCCGGCCCCGGGCCGAACCGGGACTACCACGACAACCCAAAGTATGAAATCGGTGAGAAGTTGAACATACAGTGGGAGATGGAATTCGACAACGCCAGGATTCTTATACTGCAGCAGGATGCAAATCAACTTTTGCCGAAGGAGATGTCGGCCAAGATTGTTTGTAAGTAACATGACTGAGTTGACTTGTCAACGATGGCTAACCGGATGACCTACTGCAGCCAGCACATACGAGACAATATACAAATGGACAGTTACCCTAGAAGACTTCTCGGCAGATTTCGATAAGACCTTGAGTAATGTATACTACTTCCGGCTCGAAGATGTCTCCAACGGGGAGACAGAGAAGGTGACTTCTCATTATTTCAACATCACGGACCCGGCAGACTCAACCACGACGTCCGCCTCAGCGACGAAGACATCAGCCGCCTCTAAAAGCGGGAGTCAGACCGGCGCCTCTACCTCGTCAACTGAAATGTCAGACTCAGGTGATGATGGTGATGAGGGCCTTTCTAGAGGCGCCCTAATTGGCGTTTCTGTCGGAGTAACGTTGGGTGGGTTAGCAGTACTAGCAGGGTTGGGCTTCTTGCTCTGGAAATATCTCCGACGACATCGTTCTGGCCGGGGAAAACTACTATCGCCTGAGCATCCGATGCAAGAAGGCACACCGGGAAGTCTGTCAACCACCATTGTGACGTCGCCGGGTCAACAGTACTACCAATCAGTACCGCAAATACAATACCACGAGCAGACACACGAGCTGCCTCCCCAATCACGCATTCACGAGGCCCCAAACTAGTGACCAAGCGAAAACAACATGACAGAACCCACGGAGGAGTTAAGGAAACAATGGATCTGAACTCGGCATTCTTCGGGGCGTTTGTAGACAGGCGGGCTTTTAAATGATACTTGTATGCACGAGGCCCAAGATATTACAGATGAACCGCAGCCTATGGCTCTATTTCTTTTACTCTATTTCTTTTATTGCTTCAGCCCGCTCTCCATGCCCTTCACAAACTCAAACAAGGCCCATGCTCCGGGGTCTGGTAGTTCCTGCTCCTTTTCCTCTCCCACGTACGTCGCTCGTCCAAACCGCGGTTTAAGGAACCTCGTCGCCTCAGCCTTGTCAGCAGCGACTTTGACGGCATTTGAAAAGTCATTTGAGCTGGAAAAAGCATCGGCAAATGGCAACAGGACATCCATGACTGTTCGGTCACCCTCTCGGGCCGCAGTGTAGTTCTTGAGAGACTCGGAGGCAGCGGCCAGCGCAGTGGAGTAGAGGGAAGGGGAGAGGCCGTCGCGAGAAGAAGCCTTCTGAAGCTCAGAAGCAAAGGCGCTGAGTAGAATGCCGAGAATGGCACCGAGGGTACCGCCCATATCGTCGACGGCCTGGAGGATGGCAAATAGGGCAGTGAAGATAGATCCGTCAGCGGCAATGCTAGGGGAGCCGTCGAGGAGCGCGATGATGGCCTCGCTGACACCCTTGACAGCCTCACCACAGTCACCGTCACCCATTACCATGTCCCATTCTGTTAGCTTGGGCTCGGCAGCAATTGCAGCTTCGCATCCGCGGCGGAGGACGACGCTTAGGAGCGCGGAATCAACTAAGTCAATTGTGAGCGGGATTCAATCTCAAATGATCAATCAAGAGATACTGACCCTTAATGTCAGCCTCAGGGGCAATTGAAGGCTGCATATCAACGTCTGTAGAGGGAACAGCGGAGCGCTTCGACAGATCGATAGGAGAAGGGGGTGAGTTAGGCCAAGCTGGAGCGGCTGTTGGCGCACTAATTAGCTCGAGGAGCTCAGGAATTTCGACATTGGCTTGTCGAGCGGCCTGTGTGACGTTGCTCAGAGAGATGCAGAAGCCAGGCCCGTTGAGAGATGTCTCAAACGTGCCGCAGTAAATTTTGACGGGGATGATCTTCCAAGTTGACTCTGGAATGATTGTCAGTTTCGTGCTATCGCGGCGAGGTGTAGGGCAGCTCCTTACTCAGCTGGATGATGACTTCATCAGCGAGGGCACCAAGCTCGAGGTTGGACAGGCCACCATAGTTGTTGATGAGAAGAATGACCTGGTCATCCTTGTTTTCGAAGGAAACAAACGCTCGCTCTTTATCATTAGGATCACATAGTCGCTTCAAACAGTGATCGACGAGAGACTCGACAGAGGGGAATGGTGAGATGTGCTCGGCACCCTTTTTATGGAGATTTAGTCAGTTACAATTCACAACAGAGTGTATGAATAAAAACCCACAGGCTCGTTGTGAATACCGGCGCCGACGACACAAACGTCCTTAGCAATCGTCTCATGGACTTGCCGGCCTGGGACGTGGCAGTGGTCGAGGGCTGAGCCGATGGTCACCAGGCTATCGTTAACCGCTTTTCCGATATCGACGCAGCGCTCAAACGAGTACTTGGCTTGTGCGGCGGCACCCACAGTTTTGAGAGCTTTTAACATATTAGCCTACTATGGGGCAAAAACTGGGGGAGATTTCCCCATACTGAGAACATGGCCCGCGAGACCCCGGCGCCCCACGCGGATCCTGCTTCTGGGGATGGAAACATCGTCTGTTGCAGGCAAGACAACAACCTTGGGAGACAGCCCCGACGCCCTTGCGCGCTCGGCGGCCAGGCCAAAGTGAAGACGGTCGCCCGTGTAGTTGGTGATCATCAGGATAGTGCCCACTTCTGAGGGCGTGGCGGCCATTGCTGCGAGGACCTGCTTCGTGCTGGGGCTGGCAAAGATATCGCCACAGGCAGCGCCCGACAGCATTCCATCGCCAACGTAGCCCGCCCACGCAGGCTCGTGGCCAGACCCTCCACCACTGATGACTGCTACGCGAGCTGGGTCATGTTGGTTGTTGAAGACTACTCGCTCGGAATCGATCAGCGACAGCTGGGGCGTTCCGCGGACGAGAGCTCGCAGCGCCCGGGGAACGAGTTGGTTCGCAGCGGTTTCGGGAAAGTAGTGCTTGTCTGACATGATTACGACGGAGTCCGGTCACGAAGAGTTCAGAGTGGCATGGTCAATGGCAGCCCGGGTCAGGGACCATGCCCGTATTCTAATATGATGGCCTTGCGCGGGTCTCAGCGTGCTCACACCGCGACGTCGATGCGAGGACGGCCATGATCCAGCCCCATGCTGCTGCCAGCTGCCGCCGTGGCTTCAATTGGAACCGGCTGCCGGCGATGGAAGCTCCAGAGAAGTGTTGAGTTGAATCGTGAAAGCCGGTGTCGCCCGCGGCACGGGGATGGTCTCGGTGGAAGTGGGCCAGACGCCTTGTAACGAGGCGTGTGAAGAAAAGCCTCGACACGGGGCCACTGTGTTCTCACTGTGCCGGGTTGCCCCTTACCGCGATGCTAACAAGGCCGCTAATAGTTACTGCAGAGAATTGTTACTAACCTGAGGGGCTCGGAATTAATTCAAGCCGACGAGTGAAGAATAACAACACGTGGAAAATATGTTACTACAGAAAGGCGGACAAAGCCTCGGAGACAATACTGAGCTAATTGGGCGATACAGATGCTATTGCAATAGCAAGAAGAGTTTTTCCCTAATTTTAAAAAGTCGTTGAGAATTTTGTCAGCATTTGCTTCGTCTTGCAACCCGGTAGTGACTACAAGAAGAGTAGCTTATGCTGGGGGCGCGCACTGGGGAAAATGCTAGTGTTCCCGACACGCGGCGCTGTTCCCGAGGCGCACTGGATTTCTCGCCTCTCGACACTCCTCCCGACCCCGTCTCGCCCAGCACCATCGTGGGTTTCACTGCAGACGCGCCGCATCCCAGCAGCAAGAAGCGCCCTGGACCGGATTGGCGCTCCCCGTTTCGCGGTGTCGGCAGGAAACACTGGAGCAGACAGAATCGAGACATCACCAGATGATGAGCACGGCCCGGGACCACGCGAGCAGCGAACCCGATGCAAAGACGCCGGCGAGGAAGAAGGCTCGGAAGAGCCGAAGCCGCGGCTTGAGGACCAAGACGGGATGGTGAGATGAGATGCTTCAATGCAGGATCCGCACGCGACCGTTGCTGACTGCCAATAGCCTGACATGTCGCCAGAGACACAAGAAGTGTGACGAGCAAGGCACGGAGCCGCAAGCTACCACAGCTGCACCCCTACTGAAGCAATGAACCATCCTGCTGACTGCTTATACCTAGTCCCCGTCTGTGGATCTTGCACCCTCGCAGGTAAGACATGCGTCTACGGGCCTGACAGGCCAAATCCCAACGCAGCATCCTTCGTGGCACCTTCGACGACGGCAACCCTGCGCCAGCGTTCCCTCCCCGCCGTCACCGTCACCCCCGATGGATCCAACGTCCCACCTATTCCTGCGCCACCGCCTCAGACCCGGAGTCCTTTGGCTGCCGTGTCCTATGCAGCGGCCCCACAACCGGCCCAGGTTGCGGCTTCGCCCTCCGCGACTATCGGGGCCATGACCCGCATTCCCGAGTCGCCTTATGTGGGATATTCCCCGGGCACCTCCGATATGCTCACCGCCGGCGGGGCATCCACCCGGTGGCTGGACCTCTTGGCCTCGGACGCTGCCCAGGCCGATGCCGCCTTCTCCTTGGCCCCGAGCCCCACGCATGAGTCCGGTGTCAAGCACCAGGGCGCTGTCAACAGCGGCGGCCTGTATCAGAGGCTGTCGGACCTTGCCGTTACAGGCGCCTCCTCCTCAGATTACCAATGGCAGGAGTTTCAAGACATTGTGCTCCTGGACCATGAGGCTGTCCTGTTTCGCAAGTTTGTCGAGCACGCAGCCCTATGGGTAAGCTATGCTGGTATATTGTGGCGTTGTCCCTACGTGACTAACATTCATCACTCTGCAGCTTGATCTACTTGACCCCGAAAGACACTTCTCAACATACGCAACGCAATTGGCCGTAAGTGTATCCTGTCTTCCTGAAAATGTTGTGCTATTCGTATGGACAATTGTTGTCGCACAAAAACATGAGACTACCTCCAAACCACAACGTCCCTGTTATTTGTCCCAATCCCCCAAATCATGCCCTGACCTCTGCGATATATCGCTATTTGTAATCCAGCTGCTTTCCTTCCTTTTTTGAAGTCTTAGGACTATGGTGGTGCTCTATTATTTGTGTGGCTTGCGCCTCGATGCACCTCGTCACCCCGTCCGAACCAACCATCACACTCCACTTCAAAACATCTCACCGTACCCTTGCTAACATGAGGAGTAGCTCCGCAACCTGGGTCTCATGAAGGCCATCTTGGCTCTTGCAGCTCGCCATGATGCCATGAGCAAGAGAACAACCGACGGATCTTTGAGTGTGGTCGAACCAACTACGACTCACGCCCAAGCCATCCAATACTACTATGAGACCCTTCACTACGTTCAAACTGCTTTGGCCTCTTCTACCTACACCAATTCTGAGGAGATCCTTGCTACGGCCATCATAATTTCCACGTATGAAATGCTCGACGAGTCTACGTCTGGATGGCAACGTCATCTGAAGGGTGTGTTCTGGATTCAACGTAGCCAAGACGTGGATGGTGAAAACGGGGGCCTTCCCCAAGCGGTATGGTGGGCCTGGTTACGGCAAGACATTTGGGCCGCGTTCCGTGAGAAACGGAAATGCCACAGTTTCTGGGTTCCGACCAAGGACTGTGGCGACATGACGCAACATGAGCTGGCAGATCGGGCGGTGTATCTCCTCAGCAAGGCTGTCAACTACTCTGCATCGGGGGCCACAAACCCCTTTGGAGACCCCATATCCTCCGAACCGGAGGTACTGCGCGCAAGAGCAGCGGCTGGCTCAGAGCTTCTTGGCATGCTGGAGGCGTGGAAACTGTACCTAGGCCCAGGGTTCCGCCCCCTCCCTTCTCCAAAAGGCCACGCGGATGCGGAGAAATGCCCGTTCCAGCCCATTTGGATACACCCCCCAAGCTTTGCGGTTGCTACTATGGTATATAACTTTGCAAAGATACTCATAACGTTACATCGACCCCCGGAGCCCGGATTTGGTCACTATCTCAAAACCCAGGTCAGCCATGACCTGCGAACTCCTGTTTCGAGAACTGGGCTAACTGAGAATATAGAGGACCTTGTCGGACTCAGTAACGGCTATCTGCGGCCTTGCAATGGCGCTGCAGGACGAAGGATGTCAAATTATAGCTGCTCATTGTCTATATGGAGGTTTGTCCAACACCCCTTCTAATATTTTTGTTGCAAAGAACACCCCATCTAAGGCTAAACTTTTACAGCTGGACTTTGCGTACAAGAACCCGCACAAAGGAACGCTATCATAAACCTCGTCAATAATTGCGAAAACCGCACTGGTTGGCCAATGTCGACTATTCGCAACGACCTATTGGCAGAATGGCGCAGGGTGGACCAAGACGACAATGCTTGACGCGGAGAGTCTCGATGCGTCAATGGAAAACCGCCACGACCAACTGATTTAATCTTGCCGCGGTCGTCAATATTCCCGTTCGCCAACGGCTTGTCTATGCGGAGATGCTGTTCTTGGTGTCGTAATCGGTGATGACTTGGACCTTTTCCGCTGAAGCCGAGGTCTATGTTCGGACAAAGGTCAGCGTCAACAATTATAATAATATTGGCGGGGTGCGTACCTCGTCAAACTCGTATCCGAGCCACTCCTTGACCAGGCGCCTGGCCAACTCGATGCCAATAACGCGCTGTCCTAGGCATAGGACCTGGGCATTGTTGCTTTTGATGGCGCGCTCAACGCTGAAGCTGTCATGCGCGGTCACGGCACGGACACCAGGAACCTTGTTCGCGCTGATTGCGACGCCGAGGCCCGTGCCGCAGATGAGGATAGCGCGGTCGGCCTCTCCGCGAGCGACCAGCTCGGCAGCGGCGATGGCATAGTGAGGGTAAGCCGTCTTGTCGGTAGAGGCCTTGGGACCGACGTCGACGGTGGATTCGACGCGGGGGTCGGCGCTCAGGTCCTTGAGGATGGAGGCCTTGTAGTCGAAGCCGGCGTCATCGCCACCGAGAGCAATTCGGAGTCCCATCTTGTATGATAGTGTCCGGGGTTACTGTGTGAAGTGTGAAGGAGGAAAAAGAAGCAAGACACGAGCGTTGGTTACGAGTGTTGATTACAATGAGAAACAAAATGTGAACTGGCAAGAGGGTCCTATTCTACTGTCAACTCCACCGAGGCCGGTTGTATAAATGGCCGTGTGGATGCGCATCGATGCGAGGATGGCAGAGCCCGTCTCGGAGCCACGTTGGGCGACTGAGGTGCCGACTCGCAACAAGCTTGAGCTCGACCAAGCTTTCTCCGCAAGTTTGCAGCATGCAGTGTCCGAAAGTACGGGGTCTTCTCTGCGGCAGGGTGTCAGTGGTGTCAGGGGGTGCGTTGTGCCGCGAGACGAGGCTGCAGACTGGGGCCCCATTTGTGCGGAGGCGGGCCGTCAGTTGGCGTCAATAGGCGTCAATAGGCGTCAGTCAATTGACCATATGGGGAATCTGTAGCCGACATGCATCGTGACGTTTGTTGGGCGGAGCTCGGGATCCTCGACGCGAGACTCGGTCGACTTCTGCGATGAATCGCGCAATGCAATCAAAACGAGTTGCTGCAGCCGCGTCAAGGTGTTTCTGCATTCTGCATTCGGCACGTGTATCGCAGAGTTTTCGAAGACGGCAAGAGGAGACGCTGTCCGGACCAATTGCCTCGTTCCCCCAGCCAGCCGGACCTAGAACTTCCAGGACTGACGAGCCCGCTCAATCTGCAATCGCACGTTTCCAGATTTCTCCAATCCCTCATCACACAGAACCGCAACCATGAGTTGGAAGGAGCAGAACAAGACGTACCAGATCCTCAAGGCCGCCGAGGAGGGCGGCTACGGAGTTATTGCTGCCATTGCGTGAGCTTACCCGATCCCTCTGACTCGAGAGCTTCTCTTGCTTATTGAAATCGTCTCAAGGTACAACATCGAGCATGTCATCGCCTTCGTCCGAGCCGCAGAGGCCAAGCGAGCTCCCTTCATCATCCAGGTGTTCCCCTGGGCCATCACGGCCACCGATGGCCTGCTCATCCACGCTGCTGCCCAGGCCGCCAAGAACGCTTCGGTGCCCATCGCCGTCCACCTCGACCACGCCCAGGACGAGAACATGATCCGCAAGGCGGCCGACGAGCTGCCCTTCGACTCCATTATGGTCGACATGTCACATTATGAGATGGACGAGAACCTGGCCAAGACCAAGGAGCTGGTCGCCTACTGCCACGCGCGCGGCATCACCACCGAGGCTGAGCCGGGTCGTATCGAGGGCGGCGAAGACGGCATCGCTGATACCGCCGACCTCGAGGGTGCGCTGACGACGGCGGAGCAGGTCGAGGACTTCATCGCCACCGGCATCGACTTCCTTGCGCCTGCGTTCGGCAACGTCCACGGCGAGTACGGCAAGCGAGGCCCCGTGCTGGACTTTGAGCGACTGGAGATGATCAAGAACAAGGTCGACGGACGGGTGCGGATCGTGCTGCATGGCACCAACGACTTCCCCAACGACATCATGCAGCGTTGCATCAAGGGGGGAAACTCCAAGATCAACGTCAACAAGCTGGTGCTGGACGACTACCTGGTGTTCCTCAAGGACAAGGCGCCCGGCATGGCCGTTACGGGTGCGTTTGAGCAGTCCATCGAGGAGACCCGGAGGCTTGTTGAGTGGCAGCTCGATGTGAGTGGCTCAGCAGGGAAGGCTTAAGATATTATAGATATAGATTCACAACTGTCAATGGGAAAACCGTATACTTCAAAATGTTAGCATTCGTGCGGACCAACCCTGTCATCCCTGAACTTGCATGGGGCCTACTACCAACAGATGGCACCCGACATCTTGGACACCGGGGATTATTCATAATCCTTGCAACCCCAGCCATATCCCTGACCTGTTTGATTTCGGAGATTTTCCGGAAGCTTATGTAGACGTTTGGTTGTGTAACACCAAAGGGAAGACGTAGCACGAGCTATCGTGGACTTTGTCCGTAGGAATGGTTAAACCTGCACGCATGACGACAGTGCCCTGTTGTGTATGACCACTCAGGTACCAAGGCCAGACCATGATTTTCAAACGAGGGTATGCATGCAATCCGAGGCTGTCCAATTTCAATTGAAATCTGGGGTTGCCGGAACAGGATTTCCGCTCGCAACCCAACTAAATTAACCAACGTATTGCTCCATAATTTATCAAACATTCCCCATCCTGTACAAGGACCGCGTTATGTCCGGTGTCCGTATCTAGTTTGTACGTAACCTGCTAGCCCCATGTTCCCGGCAACTAGCGGGTACATTTACGAAGGTGGCGTCTTTCCCCGGTGGTCACTTATCGGGAGCTATTGATGCAAAGATTGAGTGGAAGATTAAAACGAAAGCGAGCGCAAAGTTTGAACAGGATGAATGATTTTGGATTATTTTACCATTCGTCTATAATACCGATGCCTAATGCTTCTTTGACACATATACAGTTTTCATTCGTCATAACATGATTCCGGTGTATTTCCGTCCTCCTCGATTACCAAGCTCCCACAATACCGGCAATGGGGATATCGATACCGGTGGTGTAAGTAGCAGTATCGCTCAGCAGGTAAACGTAGGCACCGCCCAGCTCCTGGGGCAGGGCCAGTCGGGGCATACCGCCGTAGTACTTCATCTTGGTGTCCCAGTCGGGGCTGGTCTCGACATAGTAGGTCAGGGCCGTCTTGACGAAGCCGGGGCTGATGCTGTTGACGCGGATGCCGTACTGAGCCCACTCCATGGCCAGGGTGTGCGTCATGTTGCGCACGGCGCCCTTGGTGCCGCCGTAGGGCGCCGAGGGAGCGGCGCGGTTGGGTCGGTAGCTGGTCATGCTGGCGGTGAAGACGATGCTGCCCTTGGTCTTGGTCTTGATGAAGACGCGGGCGGCGGCCGTCGCGCAGTTCCACGCGCCGAAGACGTTGAGCTTGAAGAGGTTCTCGACCTGCTCCATGGTGAAGTCGAGCGCGGGCTGGTGCTTGGTGGCGCCGGCGTTGGCGATCATGCCGTCGAAGCGGCCCTTGTCGGCGAGGATCTTGTCGAGGGCGTTGGCCACCGACTCCTCGTTGGTGACGTCGGTCTGGATGTACTCGAGCCGGCCGGGGAACTGCTTGAGGATACCGGCGAAGTCCTCGCCGGGCGCCGAGATGTCGAGGGAGTAGACGGTGGCGGCACCGTTGTGGAGGGCGACCTCAGCGAGGCCCAGGCCGATGCCCTGATTGGCGCCAGTGACTGTTTGTGGGAGAACTGGTTAGCTTCATGCTATTGAGACCATCGCAGGCCAATTGAGCTTCCAGGTGTCAAGACTCACTAGCAATGACCTTGCCGCTCAGGGTAATTTGCCAGTTGTGGCCAGCCTGGGGCATGGTGCTGGGGTAGTTGTCGGCAACGGCCTGGCCGCTGGCGGCACCGTCGTTGCTAGGCATTTTGAGATGGGTTGAAAGGGTGAGGTGAAGAGGGAGGCAGCTGGAGGTGATTCGCGTTCAAACGGCGGTGCGATTGACGGTATAAATGGGCGGGAGGAAGTGGTAATGATGGTGGAAGAGCAAAGCCCGGCAGTGTAGATACCAGCTCAACGTTTAATACTTGGGCCTTTCGCGCCGCCTCGGCACCCCCAGAGCTCATAAACGATTTGCCGGATCCATCAAGACGGTACCGCACCCGACATGGCGACGAATTGTGCTCACGCGCGCCGCCTGCAGAACCCGAGTCATGGAGGAGTAGAGTCGCAGTCTAGCTGCGGAGAAGCTATAGTTGGGGGAGCGTCCCCGAGTCGGGGCAGCCGGCGAACACGGCGGTTGCTAATGGCTTGGCCGGGCGACCCCGAGCCGCGGCACCGTCCTCGTCTCGCGGCGCGGTCCCTGAGATTCTCCAGATTCTCCAGACTCCCCGTCGTCAACACGCCACGCAAATGCCGCTCCGGTCTGGTTTCGCCTAAATCCTTTGCGCCTAGTGCCTCCCCATACCCCAGAAATTGGAGTCTTCGTGTGGAGATGTGAGGCTGGGGCCCCCCAGTGCCCTGAGTCGTTCCCTGCAAACCTGCTGCCGGCGTTGAGGGTGTGACGCCCAGGATCTGGCTTTTGCGTCCGTGTCCGTCCAATACAACGCGTTTCCAGCGCATGGCCTGGCTCAGCTGAGCGTCACCGTCTGCTTTCCCCAGGTCTCCGGCTCTCCAGGTCTCCATCGCCGTGTAAGCAATCGCCTTCTCTCGCTAAACCCGCCTGTCTGGTCTCCATGCCCTCGGGACGACGTCCTGCTCTCGTCCAAGGTTGAGCAGTGGCCCCCCAGCCCACTATAAGTATACCCCGTGGCATCAGCATCGGGAGAAGAGAAACCTCAGTGCTACCCCTTGCTCATCATTCCTCGCTCCGGCCGCAATCACTCTGCATTTGGCTATATATCCCCACGGGCCCCCCCTTTCCAACCCTGCAGCTTGCCATCTTCAACACCACAGCATCAACAATGGCGACGTTTGCGGCAGATAAGGACAACATGTCAGAGCACCGCGAGGAACGTATCTCTGACGCCGAGGCTCACAAGCACGGAAATGTTGACCCTGCTCTCGATGACTACGTGCCGGGAACCGACGAGGAGAAGGCTCTTGTTCGCAAGATCGATTTGTTTCTGCTTCCCACTATCTGGCTCATGTACCTGCTCAGTTACATGGACCGCACAAAGTAACTTCCCCTGATTGTTGTCGTGGTGTTTTTCAAACGCTGACTGGTGACTCCCTGTAGCATCGGAAATGCCAAAATTGCTGGCATGACCGACGATCTCGGCATGGATTCCAACATGTACTCCGTCACCCTCGTCGTCTTCTTCATCGGCTACGTCCTTTGCGAAGTCCCCTCCAAGTAAGATAACCTCGTCTACTCTACGTCGGCTTGATGGCAATTGCTAATATCAACCTAGCATGCTCCTTGCCCGAACTCGGCCCAGCGTCTTCCTCCCCGCCATTATGTTCGTCTGGGGCCTGGTCACCGTCGGCATGGCCTGGGTTCCTACTTACCACGGCCTTATCGGTTTCCGTGTCGTTGTCGGTGTTCTCGAGGCCGGTTTCGCCCCTGGTGTCCTTCTTCTCCTGTCCTCGTGGTACAAGAAGTCAGAGCAGTCCAAGCGATTTGCCGTTTATATCTCCGCTGCCATTCTCTCTGGTGCCTTTGGCGGTCTTCTCGCCGGTGCCATCACTTCAGGTCTGGATGGTGTCCATGGCCTTGCCGGTTGGCGATGGCTTTTCATCATTGAGGGTGCTGCCACTTCTGGCTGGTCCATCATTGCCTCCTTTATCCTGTTGGATTTCCCTGCCAACAGCAAGCGCTTGACTGAGGCCGAGCGCCGTCTCGCAATCCTCCGCCTCAAGAGCGAGAACACCATTATTCGCAGCGAGGACGAGCCCGAGCTCGGCCACCTTGGAGCCCTGAAAGTTGCTCTTGGTAACTGGCGCACCTGGATGTTTGTTATTGGTTACATGGTAAGACTGCGTGATAAATCCCCTATTCTTTGATTGATTTGCTAACGCATTGATAACCAGGCCATTGTCGGCTCCTCCACTCTGTCCTACTTCTACCCGACCCTCGTCAACGGTCTCGGTTATGACTCCCACGTCGCCCAGTACATGACCATCCCCATCTACATCGTTGCATTCGTATGCACTGCCATCACTGGTATCTTCATGGATCGCTACCCTACCAAGCGTGGCTATGTCCTCGGAGCCTGGATGTCCGTAGCTATGATCTGCGCTGTCATCATCTGCGCCGTCTACAACTTCAAGGCCCGTTACGCCCTGCTGATCATCATGGCCTCGGCTCTGTGGGCTTCCAACGGCCTTGCCCTGTCTTACACCTCCTCGACCTTCTCCGAGGCACCCGCCGAGGTTCGTGCCATTCTCCTGGCCTTTGTCAACGCCATGGGCAACTTGGCTCAGATCTACGGAGCCTACTTATTCCCCAGCGACGACCAGCCCAAGTATCTCATGGGCTTTGGCGTCATCAGCGGCCTTTGCTTCACCGGTGTTGCCGCCTACGTGGGTCTAGCGGTCCTGCTCAAGAAGTACCCCGTCCGAAAGTAAATTAGTTAGCAGAGTATATTGGTATACAAAGGTGTTAGGATCTGCCTGTATAGTTTTCAGATAGGCTTTGATTTAATTGCAAATCTTCCACCCAAATTTCAATATTCTATTGCCAATGAGTGATGTGCTGTGATACACAAGACAGCGCGCCCTGGGATATCTCCCCTTTTCGTAATAGCGTTGTCAAAATGCCCATTCGCGAGCATAAGATAAATATATTCGGCGTGAGGACACCGTTTTATAGACTCCTCAAACTGGGTTCAGCCGTATAAGCTGACAGGTATGGATCCGTTTATATTTGAAGAGAAAAAAGGTGTATTTCAATTCTCTCAGTCGTCGATACATGCCTGTTCTCTAGATCAAGGAGGATGTTTGTCCAAGTTTCGCTCACATTCCTCCTACATCTCAGAAGTGTAGAAATATACCTGGCATTCTGGATCCGATGACTTCCGGCACCACCCCAAAAGAAATGATGAGAGAGGATGGCGATGTACCACCTACTGCTTGCTTGCTCACTTTACACTTCTCTACGCTCAATTATAGTCTTACAGTTCGTGGCCGGAGGGTCGCTTCATTGCAAGACAGGGTCACTGGGAAATGAACATTTATTGACCCACAAAGCGGGCATCATCAGCCACTGTTATACAATTGCTTCGGTTTCCTGAAAGTCCCGGCTCTCAAGTTAATAACGTGAGCTTAAATGCAACAGAAGCTTCTTCACAGGCTCAATGGCATAGGTCTGGATAGCCGCAGCTCCCGGTGCCTTTCTGTGGCCGCCTGTAGAGCTCGCTGCACAAGATCGTCCAAGTGCTCTCCATCTTCAATTCCCACACTGATACGGACTAAATGCTCGACCACGCCATATTGTGCTGCCCATTCCAGCTCGGAAAAGTGGGCAAAGAGTGTGTAGGCGCAGCATAGCGTAAAGTTGGTTCCTAAGCTGGGTCCCTTGGCGACGTTCAAGGCATCGTGGAACGCGATGGCCGCCTCAGGTTGCTCAAATCGGACGGAGAGCAAGTAGCCGTATCCCTTGCCAGGTTGTTTGTACCGATCGTAAATGTCCTGGGTCGGATTACCTTTGGGATAAAACACCTGGGAAACTGTAGCATGTCTTCGGAGCATTTGAGCTACACGCTCTGCGTTCTGACTAGCAGTGATGACCCGTTTCTCAAAGTCGGCGCTGTTCTTCTCCATCACCAACACATCCTCGGGGAAGTATGTATCAACATATTGCTCAGTAAAAGTCTGCTGCAATCGCTGGAATCTTTCCGATTGCGGGTTAAGCACAACACTTCCTCCCATGACGTTACAACCCCCACTGAACAGCTTCGTCAAGCTGGTGCACACCACATCGCAAAAGGAAAGAAGGCTGACATTGACGGATGTCGCAACAGTGTCATCGACAATGAACAGGAAATCGTGCTTCTTGGATAACCTGTAAAGCCGCTCAAGGTCTACAGATCCGAGGAGAGGGTTTCCCGGGAATTCGGTGTAAAGCGCATCGATTTGTAGACCTCCTGTCAAGTCGGCTTCGAGTTGATCCATGTCAGACGGACTAGCATGGCCGTAGAGCTTGCAATCGAAGCCGTAAACTTTGCTGAGCACTTTGAACGTATCGACGTACAAAAATCTAGAGTCAAAGCGATGAGCATTGCAAGCATTCCCTTGCTAATTGGCATTGAGGGCATGCTTACCCAAAGATTGCGACTTGACATACTTTCGACCCAGCTCCCCGCAGTTCTCTCAAAGCTGTCGCAGAGTGGCTAATTGAAGACATGCCGGTTGGATACAGGTAGACAGAATCCGAGCCCACTTCATTTGCCTCTGTGGACATCAAACCACCAATTCGCTTCCGGAGGACATCGCCTGCCCGATTGGCTTCCTTCGATGGAAGTTCTGCATGCATTCCATTTGGGTTCAATCCATTTGCGTACAAGAAAGGAGCATTCTTCAACCAGAACTCAGCACATCGACTGGAAATTCCAAATCCTGTGTGTTGCCAGAAAGCTTTGGCCTCTACAGCCAGTTCCTGAGGGTAAACTACTGCGTATATGTCATGGTGAAGACGGGGAGAGCTAGTTGATTGTGTGTTACCGAGGATGCTCAGGGTACCAGAAAAGCTGATGTGGATGACGAGGATGGCTCCCTTTCCTTGTGCTTCCAAATATCTCCGACAAGATTCTGCATGGTCCTCGCCTGCTGTGAGTAGAGAACACTGACCCGGTGCAGCTAGGAGCTTGGTTGACTCCTCGTTGGGTGTCTCGGATGCGGTCTTGGATGCAGCCCATTGTACCAGGTGCTCTCCGAGCTCACGGACGATGAGCGGGACGAAAAATCTCGGGTAGCCGGTTTTCATCAGTGCCAGCAACTCTGGGTCTCGCATTGCCCAGTTTACTGTGTTTTGCCAGGTCGGAAGATACACGCTCACGGCCTTGATTGTGAGCATGGGTTGATGGAGGGGCTTCGCAATAGTGAATCCTCACATGTTTGTCTCCGGGGGGGAGAGGACTGCCCAATTTCGCCAACATGATGGCCGACAAGACAGTGAAACCAATACACGATGGGGGGATCCAGATGTGCAGCGAGAGGTTACTCTGTGGCCAGTATGGAGTACAGTAGTGAGAAGAGGCTACGGCTGTCGACTTGGGGTCGAAAGCAATTCATCCGACCGTGCCAACTTGACGAAACATTGTAACTGGGGCATCGGAATGGCGAACGGAGCATACGAAGCGGTAGATCCAATAATAAGCTGCACTATTCCTTCTGAATAGCAAATTTCCCACAATTGCAGTGCACCACAATACCACAATAGACGACGCCGCGATGGCCCAGACCATGCAGCCCACGTTCTGACGTGTCAGGCGTCTTCAGCGCTTGATCTAAGACACGCATGCTTCATCTGGCTAGCTACCTAAATCTGCTGGTCCATGACAGGTTGAAGGAACACGGCCAAAGAACTAAAGACGCCAGGGCAATTTTAGTGTTGCGCAAGGCTTGCCCTTGGCTGGAATTTGCCCAAGCTGAACCGGACAGAGGCGTCTAAACTCCAGCCATCTGCAGTGCTATGACGCCCACTCGAGGCGGTGAGATTTGCAAGCCAGCCGTCATGTCGCCAGCGTTTCGGTCAATGAGGAACAGGGACAAGGACATGTGAATTATCGAGCTCATCAAGTTCAACTCTGGGAACTAACAAGACGAGGCAAATTCTCACCCCAAACGTGAATCGGGCAGTTCTGTCAGTTCCCTCAGCTCCTTCAGCTCCAAGCACACTAAACCGTTCCTGCATGGCCAGTAATGCGGCATGCAATCCTTCTGTTCCCCGCATACCCAAAGTAAATACCCGATTAGTCGGCACGCTGCAGCCCGCACCAATCCCACGGCCTCATCTGTGGCCTCGGCTTGATGCCGAGAATTGCACAAATGTTCGAGAACGGTTGAACGGCAAGCCTGTCACGTCTTTGTCCACAAGCGCAACGTCGGCGGTGCAACCATGGCATTTGGGCATCTTCTTCAACTACCAATCCAGTCGACTTGGTGTGATGCATTCTTTCGGTGCTAGGTCCGCTCATATCGAGTCTCTCTGGAATGTCATAGATTGACGTAATCGTGGGTACAATTAGGCACATTGTCTCACTCCTCCTGCGATCCAGTAAACGATTTCTCCGCCTGAACAGAAGCAATTCGAGCGGTGTGGAAAGCTTTCTGTCCTGCATAGCACAAAATGCAGTAGCTTGCATTAGATCAAGGTCCATGGCTCCCCCTTAATATGAAGGCCGCTTAATTGAGCTACTCGATCTCTGATGACATGTTTTCCAAGGCTTCTGGGTCAGCATCATTATTTTCATCCCCTCTGTCGAGACTCATATCACCAGAATCAGACCAAACCAGGAAAACTCATGGCTGTCAAGGTTATGAGTTCCTTCAAATAATCCACCATCACATCATCCCAAGCTAACAGGAGGAACTTGGCGGCCTCATATCATCTTTGTCCATGAACCAGCATTGCCCAAGGCGGTTGGTCATACGCAATGCATCTTCCTCAAGGCTTTCGGGCATCACAACGTCACTTTGACGCTTTAAACCTCACAGATCTGTACAACTTGGTGACGGCACAGATATAACCTCCACTTAGCATCATGGGTAATGGGATATCGAGCACCATGGAAGCGATTGACGTGGCTCAGAACATGGCTGCATCAGAACGATATTCAGCTATAGACATATTTTAAACATCAACAACCCTATAATAAATGTGTTAACGGAATACAAATCACCTGGATCTCATGTCTTACTTCATCTGCATAAGAAGAAGTTACCAGGAAAGGGATTGGAGAAGCCAGATATAACCAGAACCAGAACCGTGTCTCTAGTCTTTCTTTCCATGAAATATTCTCATCAAAGAGTCCCCAATTAGCAAGTCAACTCCAAATTGGACAACATGTGTTCCGAGGTCCTAGTTCACGATGAACATTAACCCCACTCCGACCTGTGAGCATCCCCACCAGCAAACTATCTGCACCAAACCTGGTCCTAGCTCACAACTAGCACAAAATTGTATGACAAAAAATAGTGAAGACAACAGAGGCAAAAATACATACAACAGCGAGGATTCCCCGGTCGTCACCGACCCGAGTACTAATTCGCCGCTTCTCAGCTTGACTAGGGGAGAGCGGACGGGATCCCGTACTTTCTAAGAGCTATGGTCGTATGTGCT
Source organism: Cylindrodendrum hubeiense (assembly GCA_014621425.1). Taxonomy (NCBI): domain Eukaryota; kingdom Fungi; phylum Ascomycota; class Sordariomycetes; order Hypocreales; family Nectriaceae; genus Cylindrodendrum; species Cylindrodendrum hubeiense. Next base: position 76,030 of record JAANBB010000093.1, on the reverse strand, counting down.
GGTGATGGCGTCGAGTGGCATCAAATTCACAGGACCAAAGATATCAGGAAGAGGCAAAAAAACATACAACAGTGGGGATTCCCCGGTCGTCACCGACCCGAGTACTAATCCACCGCTTCTCAGCTTGACTAGGGGAGAGCGGACGGGATCCCGTATTTTCTAAGAGCTATGGTCGTATGTGCCTCTTGTGTCACGGAGGCAGATCTATAAGAGAACCCAGCCTTCAATCGCAAGCCCTCAAACGTGCATATCGTCTGTGAGCCATGCTGGTTGTTAAACGCATCTTCCAGTCCTGTAGTCGCCTCGTGCTTCTGCCTCAGAGTGAACTCTCATAAACATGCAGCTCATGGGAAGCCAGCACCTAATCTTCAACGGCTGTTCCCCCTTGACCTACATAATTGGTCCAAGTCTTTCTCTACTCTCCTGCATTTTTGTCTCTTTAGCTTCCTTCTGTTCTTCTACTCTTAGTTTCTCTTTCTTGCTGCTTGGTTGGGTCCGGTCGTTGTTAGTGAAAGCATCTAGTGCGAAAGGAAGTATCACTTACCTTTCCAGATATCCACGACATGTATAAGAATTTGGACCAGAAGGACTAGTGGCAGCACTTGTCCAAATCCCATTTTCGTCTCATCTTCCACCAAGGCCACGTTCATTACTTTGAGCATGATAATATCCCACGTATTCCAGCTAATGAGCACATAGTAGAATATGAAAAACCCCGACACATCACTGTCACCATATGACCAGACTGAAATGACCACGCGGCCCACCCAAACAACCCAAAACATGATCCAAAAGAAGAAGGTCGCAAAGCGCCCGTACATCAGTCGCAGAAACTGAACAAGTCCGGATCTCCAAGATATTTGGGCAGCCTTCTCGGAGCGATCATCCTTCAAATATATGATGTAATCTTCTAATCCCTTCCCCCATTCGTTCCATGTGCGTGAAAACTTGCCTTCTTGGTCCACCAAACTCCATAAAAGGGCAGCTTGGTAGATGCCCAACCCCGCGATCCATACCCAAGAAAGTGGTGTAGCCTCATCCTTGTATGTGATATCGTTGAAGTGGTAACACTTTCGGGGATCCGTCTCATCCCAGTGAGGTTCGGCTTGTAGTTGGACGGATAAAGAGTACCAGACAATACCTAAGAAAAAGCTTACTATAATAAGCAGTCTTCTTGTATAAACCCGCCATTTAGTCCAGGAGGTAGTATCCAAATCTTTGACAGCCTCGTACATATAAGCTCGTCGAGTGATCCAGAAGGAGTTTGAGGTCAACGACCAATATGCCAAAACCATTTCCCGATGATAGAAGGTGATTGTGTTCCATTGAGAGAAACCGGCAATCACTATTGCGACACCCGTGATAGCTTGAAGGTCACAAAGGGGGCCTAGGAGGTCATCGGCACCAAGGGCAAATCGATAACCGATTCTTGTCCATTTACTCAAAGGTTTAATGGTTGCAGCACCAAGCGTGACCCACGCAGCCACTATGAAGGCAGTAATAACCTGAAAATTCTATTAGCATGTATGCCAAATATTTGCTGGGGTATGAGCATTACTCCAGGTCCAGCAATATCTGGATCACCGGGTATCTTATCCTGGTCAAAGTTACAGTCCGCATATTGATAACCTTTCCACATATCGAAATATCAACTAAACGCTCGGGAGACGGTTGCGCTCTCGGCTAAGAAAATTGGGTGCCGAATGATGTGACTGGGCGCAAACGAAAGGTGCGAAAGCAACTGAGATAAAATGAGGAATTGCGGCTCCAGATCGTCATTGATGACGCGGCAAGCCACGCCACGCCGTGGTCGCACATCCCTTTCGAGGCTGTGAGTGACAAGGTACCTGCCAAACCATGATTCAGGCGTTGAAACAGCCACACAGTCGGAGCTTGCCAGTGCTTTATTCTTACCTAGTATATACTGTGATACAAGCCCTTATACTTCTCTGAGGAACACATGGCCACGTTACATTTGTAATGCATGTCACGTCCAGCTACTGGAAATGAGGATGTAGGCGATAAAAAGCTCTTGTTATCCAATGACAGTTTAGGGATCAGTATATAGATGAAGACGATCGTGATCATGAACGCGACCTCTAGCGATCTTCGGAGCCCTCCGATCCTTGGCGGAGGTGCAGTTCAGACAGTGACGGAGCTGAAAGTTGGCAAAAGTAAGCCATAGATTCAGGCTATGGCTAACAGCCCATAATCCAGTTTCTAAGCGCCTCTGACGGCTTTGAGATAAGATGTAAAATGTGACACTGTAGAATATTTGTAGGCAGTGAGTGCATCTAAACCAATTCCTCAGTCCTCGCATTTACTGGATCTGAATACCGCAGCCGATGTCGTTTCTTTCTCTTCTACAAAGCAACCCGAATTAAACCGTGTGCTTAACACCAATCTGAATGGGGTCTCATTTTCACGGGTCACGTAAATTCTTAGTCTTGACTCTGTCACAAGGTTCTTACCCGGTCAATAATGAGACGCTACACATGGGAGACACGCTACAGTCCAGTCAACATTGCAAAGTTTGCTCGATATTCTCGCTTAGGAATCACAACAAGGAGGCTGCTAAGAACAAAGAACAGGCGTATGTTCTAGGGTAGCATCTTGGATCCCATCGCAATAGGGGTCCTCGATCAATAGACCTCAACCTCCCGATTTAGTGCCACGTGTGTATGACGATGTTTCATTGACAGTTGATTCCCCGGGTATCACATTGGGCTCCAGTAGACCCCTTCACGGCGGCTCGTGTACATGACGTGGACTCATTCTATTCGGTACCCCCCGCTCCGGTAAACTCAAGAGCAATCATCATCATCTCCCAGATCTATTGCAAACGCTAAAGGCAACCAACCCTCCGTTCCAGGGGTTGAAGGGAGCGCAGCTCAGGGGCGCCTCGGACTGGCTGCGGTGTCCGAACCGCGACGCGACTCTTTGCTATCATCGTCTCTTCGGATCCGACATATACTCTTCCGGGGAGAGTGACGGTACGTTTGCTTCGCCATGTCGCTTTGCGCCGGACCAGAGAGCGGCGTGTGCCGACCGATGCTCCTCCTCCTTAGACCTCCGTCGTGTTACTCATCTGCTAGCGCATCCGCTGCACCTTTTCAATATTTGCTGCTTTCTGCACCGAAGCATCCCTCAACCTCAGTTGGCAAAGATCCTCAACTTCTGGTCAACACCTCCCGTGGCAATGATGCACCGAATCTGCACTTCAGGAGCAGCTCTCTCGGCACCATTACGCTTTGTTGGGGTCCCGACTTCACCATTCTCCGCCTCAACAGGGCCGCTATTCTTGACAATCCCGGGAGCCCATCTCAAGCAGGTGATGAACCGCTCGTGGACGTCCGCAAGCACCTTGACGCACTTGCCGTCTTGGCTGAGATCCCAGCATCTCAACGTCTTGTCGTCTGACGCCGAAAGGAGATACTTGCCACTGGGGTGAAACAGGATCGACCGCACCCAGTTGTCATGGCCTACTAGGGTCAGGAGACACGTTCCGCGAGCATCCCAAATTCGAATCGTCTTATCTCGGGATCCCGAAGCCATGAATTCCGCCGTGCTGCTTGCAGGTGGAGGCTTCTTCAGTCCGGCCAGCGGAGCCAAGTATTTGTATGTAGAAGGTGGAGCAATTGTGCAACATTCGTTGACATGCTCGTGGCCAAACATAGTCTGCTTGGCCTCCGGGTCTGGCACGGAGATATCCCATAGTCGAACGGTCATGTCGTCACCGGTAGAAACGAGATAACGTCCATCAATAGAGGGACACACATCTCGCACCCAGCCAGCATGGCCATTGATTGTCTTCACGCAGTACCCAGTGGTAACGTCCCATATCCTGAGCGTCTTGTCTCGACTTGCGCTGACAAGCAGGGTTCCGGATGAAGGTGCGCCCGCAGCGCCCGAGGGAATGAAGCGGATAGCGCTGACGCTATGGTCGTGGCCTGGTAAGGTCCGGATGTTCTTGTAGTCGTCGGCGGGATCCCACAGCTTGATGGTCAGATCCGAGCTGCAGGATGCCAGAAGGTAACCGCCCCTGGGACCACCGTAGTCAACGTCCAACACCGCTCTCGTATGACCCTTGATCGTCTTTTCCAGCTCTCCCAGCTCCCAGTCCCAGATTTTGATTGTGTAGTCGTCGGAGCCAGAAGCGATCGAGGAGAATATGGGATGGAATGCGACGCAGTTGATGGTCTCTCGGTGCGATTCCAGGGTGTGGCGAGGAGGGGCTTTGGGCAGCCAGGATGCGGGGTCGTTTCGTTTCGAGAGGGAGGTGGGAGTCGCGTTGTCGAGCTCGCTTTGCAAGGACTCGTTTCGGCTTTCAAGATCCATAATCTATGGGGATTGTTAGATGTCGGTGTGCGGGAGCGGTGCGGGAGCGGGGCAAGCGGAAACGACGAAGCGAAGCTGTCGCGGAACCCCCAAACGTGCCTTTTTCTGTAATCGCACGATACTTGTCCATTTTTTCTCTAGCAGCGTCTCATACCTCTTCGCGGTGGCGGCATCGAAGGCGTCCACTCCGAGGTTGATTTCCGTCCGGAGTGCAGCGGCGGCATTTGGGAGGTTGTTGGCGGAGAGGTATGCGATGATAGACTTGTGACTGCGGGCAGCATGTTAGCCTCCCTCGGGAGCTCACGAAAACCTGACCATCGAAAGGCCCTGTACGCACAGCTCTTCCGCCTGCTTGGGTAACAGTATAGGCGCCATTGTTGCGACGGTTGGCGGTTCGGCACCACACAAGCCGGCACTTGGTTGTTCGCCAGACCGACCTTGCAGCGCCCTCCGGTTTTCGGGTTTCTGTCGTAGGGGTCGGGGTATCGGGTGGGATCTCAGGCAGGTGGCAGCTCAGTACATGGTAGTGGCCCAAATCCACCGGGATCTTCGGTTTGGCAAGTCGAACGATCGGGATAGAGAGCAACAAGGTGACAGTTGGGCTTCGCTGTCAAGCACCAGCTTAGCTCTCGTCGCAGCGCACGTCAGAAAGTGGGCTCGGGCCGGCGGAATGTTTTCCCTAGGTGGGATGTAGCCTGGTTGGCTTTAACTTGCCAACATTCCTGCACCACGACAGTAACCACACATCACTTTGCATAACATGCCATGGTTGGGGCAAACACTGGAAGGAGTGAGAAATGCATCAATTGTTGAATTCGGTGGGATTCATGCCATGCTGCCTGGTTCTTCTGCGCTTTTTTGTCCGAACACTCACGCATGAACGGCTCAAGACACTCGTGACACAAGCCGGCTGCCCACAGCATAAAGGAGCTTACTGCAAACAGGTCTAACTAAGATCAAGACACAATTGTAGATACCGGCTGCATGCAGCAGATAGCAGATAGCAGATGTCGGTTGATTGGGGTGCTTGATTGGGGTGTGCTGCATATAGCGGTGGACAGGCACCTTTGTCCTTCAACTTGCGGTCTGGGGTAGAGTCTGAGGGTGCGTCGCCAGCACCCGACATGAAGGGGATAGCGGCAAGCATGGCTTCGCTGAAGTATTCCTGTTGGGTAATGCCGGTATTTATCTATGAACATAGGCAGATACATAACATCCAGGCCGCAAGGTGCCTGGCACTTAGGTAATAGATAGCCATCTCCCCTGTCGACTATCTGCTCGTGCCTGCTGGAACTGGGGTAGTGCTGTATTTGTGGATATGGGTCTCAGTTGAAAACACTCCCCAGGTGGCCCGCCTCACTCTACAACGCTGGCAATCATGACTCCTCCCACCACAATGTAAGTCACTGGACACTGGCCACCCAACACATCCAACAGTCTCGTGTGCTGTGGGTAGAGCATCACCGCCTATGACGACGGCCTTATCCACCAATGCAGGGCGGCATCCAGGCCGGCCAGGGGTACGGTTGTAGTGCGGGCCAATGACAGCCCGCATCGCCGCCGCCTTGGGGCAATTGGGGAGCTCCAGCGTCCATCGGCGTTCCCCGCCCCACGGCGGCTCCCGCACGTCACCAGGGCGTCTTTGGCTTCAGTTCCCCTCAGCAAGAGTCACTGGACCTTGTCTCAACTTCTTCCCTTCTCTCTCTCACTTTCACTCCTCCCTCACATAATTTACCCTTCTTAGCCTTCAACCTCAAACCTTCAAGTCCCGTGTCCGTGTCCGTGTCCGTCGCTCTCAATCTCTCTATCGCCTGTGCTCCAAAGCAAGTGCCATCATGACGACCCGCTACCGTGTCGAGTGTAAGCTGACCCATCCCCTCCCAAGGGCCAACCCCTTCTGATATCGTACGGTCCGGCTCATAATGACTTCTAGATGCCCTCAAGACGCACCGTCGGGACCAATTTATCGGTACGGTGCCTTTCCCCCGCCATTTTGTTGTCCAATCTCACACCAGGCGACGCTCATCATGTCACCTCTCGTTGCTTTGCCCTGCCCCACTCTGTTATCTGCATCGCTCCAACGTCACCTTCGGCATTGCCCTCATGACCACCGTAGAATCGATCCGCTGATGTTGAAATACAGAATGGGTCAAGGGTCTCTTAGCAGTGCCTTTTGTTCTCTACTCCCAACCCACCGGTGTTTTTGGAGATGGACCAAGCGTCACCCAGATGGCCGAGGAGGCTCACCGCCGCTACGCCGAGATTATGCACGACGTCGAGCTCATGATTGACGACCACAGTACGTATCCCTCTCAAATGCGCCGTCAAGTTGCAATTGACTAATTCTTCGCTTCTTAGTTGCTCGCCAATGTGATGCCAACAATTTCCCCTCTAAGCTGACGATGCTGGTGCCCACCGCAGGGCCATTCTTCACCAGACTGCCCCTCGAGGCCGCATTTAAGTATCAGGACAGGAAACGATATATCTCGTCGAGGAGATTCGTTGCCCCGTCGTTTAATGATGTTCGTCAAATCCTTAACTCGGCACAGACCATGGCCGTCACCAACGGAGTGCTGCAGCTGGCTACCTTCGATGGTGATGTGACGCTGTATGACGATGGAGAGAGCCTTCTCCCTACGAGCCCGGTCATTGCTCGCCTCCTCGGTAGGATATCCCACATCATTCCCATAATGAGCCATGCTAATTATCCGTAGACCTCCTCCAAAAGAACATCAAGATTGGTATCGTCACAGCTGCCGGCTACACTACGGCCGACCGCTACTATGAGCGCCTCCACGGCCTCCTAGACGCCATCGCCGATTCCCCAGACCTGGATGCCATTCAAAAGCAGAACATTGTCATCATGGGCGGCGAATCCAACTACCTGTTTGAATTCTGCGCCTCATCGCCTCATCGATTGGCCCCCGTCCCCCGCAATAACTGGCTAACACCCGAAATGGCGTCCTGGTCCGAGAAGGACATCGAGAACCTGCTCGATGTGGCCGAGTCTGCTCTTCGCGATTGCATCAAGTCCATGAATCTCCCTGCCCTTATCGTCCGCAAGGACCGCGCCGTTGGTATCATCCCCAAGACACCCGATGTGCGCATCGCCCGCGAGAGCCTTGAGGAGACGGTGCTCGTCGCTCAGCGCATTCTTGAGCTCAGCCACCTCGGATCTTCCCACGACCGCCCCGCCAGCCGGTCGCCACCTTCAGTTCCATCGCGCTGTGTGCCGTTTTGTGCCTTCAACGGCGGCCGCGACGTATTCGTTGACATCGGCGACAAGAGCTGGGGAGTGACGGTTTGCCAGCAATGGTTCGGCAGCAAGAGCGGTAACGGTGCGATCCGAGGCGAGAACACTCTCCATGTGGGCGACCAGTTCCTGAGCGCCGGGTCCAACGACTTCAAGGCGCGCAGCGTGGGCACGACGGCGTGGATCGCAAGTCCCGCTGAGACGGTCGACCTGCTGGATGAGTTGGCCGACCTGATGCAGAAGAAGCTGTCTTAGTACAACGGAAAGTGAGCCCGAGACTTGGCATGATTGCCACAGGGAGGGGATAGCACGATGCCCTCCTGGGCACCAAGAAGGATCGTCCTCATGGTAAGGACTTAAATTAGCGAACCAGCGGATCCGAGAACAACGACTACGCAACGCAAGGAGACACGAACGGGACGAGTTGATGGGGGTGGTTACGGGCAAGTTGGCCGAGATATTCAGATTGAGCTATACCCATTGCGCAGGAGGACAATTGGAAGGTGGAATTGAATTCACACGGTAGTTTCTTATTATCCATGTACTACAATCATAGTCATCTCTGCGAGAGTATATAAACTACGATTAATGTAATTGTACTTTTCAACCAAGAGATTAATACGCCTAACTGGTGGTATCAAGTTTAAGCCATCAAAGAAAGAAAAGTCAAAAGGAGACACGCCTAGTAATCAGTTCTTGTAGTTATAGAAGGGATAAGCTTATGCATTCAGTTCTCACATATCTCCCTTATTATGCATCTAGGATTCTAAACATCTGGCGTCTCAATCACCCAAAGTGTGACCAATCACTTACTCTGGAAGATGGAGCGATATTGATGGGTGGGCTCAAGATCTCGAGATAGAGAATAATGTGGAGGCAACAGGGGAGGTAGGCAACTGGGGTAGGTTGGCCTGCAAAACATGCAGTTCGCGATTGATCGCCACTCATGTAGCAGTTACGACGGCGTCAATAGGGACGTTACATCGATTCCCGCAACACATCTCACCTCACAACGGGGCCTAGCGTTTTGGATACCCTGGGCAAGGTCAATGCTAGCTTATTGAGAAATATCCGAAACTAACCATGCGCAGAATTTCGTCCTGCCCATGACAGGGCAGCGGTTCATTCAGATGGACGGGATGATACCCTCCAGGACAAGGCTTGCGTAATCCTTCTGCGGGTATCCACGCCAAGGTGGTACTGGAATTGATCAATAACTTTTGGCATCTCCTTTGAGGCGGGTGGGTATCTACAGCGAGTCAGTACGTCCTACGTCCAGCAAGACTTGGGTTTGGATGCACACGTGCACTGGCAACATGGTGGTGGCTGTGGCGAAGACGGTAAAGTCTCACTGGGCCGGGCTACTCGGGGAGCGCATGACCTTGCATTCCATGGCAGCAGCCACGAGCTGGATACAGATGCACACGACTCAAGTCTCGGACGCACGTGAAGGTGAATCAATCATTCAGTGCGTGGCAAACGACGGGTGGCTGAGCCATCTCAAACTCGGCACAAGGGGCGCCAGATTCTCCTCCCCCGCATCACCAAAGTGCAACTGCTGCACGTAGGCATGTAGACCCAAGCCACGATGGATCGCCCCGCAGGAATGGGAACCATCCATGATTCCATCGAGAGTGGCTTGAGTGCACATGCGCTATTCTGTGTGTGTGGTCCAGCCATCCAGTGGCCGGATTTGTCACGGCTGCGAGTTGGTCGGGCGATGACCACGACGCATCCGGGCACCGGGATGGCTGGACAGTCTGGTAGGCAGCAGGCAGATACGATGGATCATTACCCACTGTGGGCTTCCTCCGGGCTTCCTGCGGTACTCCTACGAGCCAAGAAGTGGTGGATTGGGCATTTCAGCGTGGAGGATTGATCGACGGGGGCGTCATGACGTTGGCCCAGGCGAAAAGATGGGCCTGGACGGCGCATGCGGCGACCGACGACGCCCCGGCCGAGTTAGCTTCTTCAGCGTCTCCGGGAAGGTGGGTCATGTCTTGGATTATTTGCCCGAGTCCGACGCATGACAGAAGGCCTGGCAGAGGGCAGAGGGGCGTGTTGCAGTGTGCAGGCGAGCAATGCTCAGCGCCTGGAGGATCAATCATCTCTGTTACAGACACACGAGACGAGACGGTGATACTTGTAGCTGAGCGATCCACTGGACGGGGACCTGGGCAGAGCCAGCGAACGAACCAACAGAGCCAATAGGGAACCAACACAGCCGCTGAGCTGGGGCACGCAAATTAACTTACTGACCATGGGGCATTGGAGGGCCTGGGCATAGGGCGGCCGGAGCATGGAGTGCCACTGTACAAGGTCCTGAACAAGGTCTCGTACAAGGTCTGAGCCGAGGATTCCCTTAATCTCAGCCCTGTGCTGCCCCGTACGGCCCTGTAATGCCCTCCACTCCCCGCGGGCTGACTGTGCTGCGTAGTACTGCTGTACCGTTGGAGATTTAGCAGAAGCTCAGCTCCCCCACTTATCCTACCTTATCCCACCACTACGAGTACCTAGCCCGGGATCAATAAGGGCCCCTGCGCCGCATCTAGTCCGGGATCTTGGGTGGCTCCGTGGCCTTGGAAGGCTTTTGCAGAGTCCGTTCCCGAGACGGTGTCAGCACATTTATTGCCTGTTTATTTGCGCAACGCGCGGGCTGCTGTTGCGCGTTTCACGGGCAGAGTGCATATGCGGGAATATGTTGAATGGAATCTCGGCATTTATGGCCATGTTCCCCCGTCCGTCTCACCGGTTCCGTCGGCATGATGCTTGCCACTTTTTTTTGGCGCTGACGCTGGCAGTGCTGCTACGCTACGTTGGAGGCTCCGCTGGCCTGGCCCGTCACGCAGTCTGTCTCGGAAGCTTAGATGCCGGTCACTTGGACGCCAGGTCGGGACCGCCGCCAATGCAAGCCCCGTCGGTTTGGCCATTTGTCGCATCGCCTCGTGTGCTGGTGTTAGTGCGTGCCGTGCCAAGTTTCAGCAAAGCCCGCTTCTGTGAGAGCCAAGAAAGCCAAGGAAGTCAAGGACGTCAGGGATTTCAAGGACGTCGTCAGGCGGTGAAGGGAGGGAGAAATGAATGACTGAACGACTGAATGAATGGATGAATATCTGGTTTGCCTGCAGCCTAGCTGGCAAACGAGGCGCAGCGTCACGGCCGGCCAGTGAGTGACAGCCCAGCAGGGAATACGATGCACCACTGACGCCTGCTCAGCGCAAGCAATCACGGCGACTAGGGCCCTGGCCGCTCTGCAGGGGCCCAGGCCTGGCGCTGGAGGATTGTGGGGACCAGCCCCGGACTAGCACCTACATAGCCGTGGATGGTGGTGCGGATGGTGTGGATGGACCGTCTTTGGTGCTTACTACGGAGCACCCAAGGCACTGGCTGTCCAAGGGCTGTTCGATCGAGAGTAGCTTGTTGCCCACTGTACTACGCAGGCAGTAGGGGTAGTACTGTGCATAGGTGCTCCGGACCTAGTCATTGATTCCATGCCGCCATTGGCTCACTGTCTCCAGGTCTCCAGGTCGCACTCCCCGGAACTATAATATCTAACGCCCTTGGTGCCCCTGTCCCGCCTCCCACTTTCCCATCTCCCCGTTTTCCGACTTTGTCACCACCTCATCCGCCGTCCTTCTAGAAGTTGCATCTTTATTTTATTTTCGGGCATCGGGCACCGGGCATTTCTTCTTTGTATTCCTTTTCCCCTGGCATTCTTTATCCCCATTAGGCTTTGCTTCCTTTCGCTTCTCTCCGGGTGGATTTCTTGGGTCTAGATAGAGGCATCCGCTAAAGACGACGGACCGACACATTCCATTGCTGAGACGAGACACTCCCGTCGTAGTGACGAGACAACCCTATCGACGTCACTAGACAACCCCGTCGCAATCGCCAAACAACCCTCTCGCTTTTCCTCGACGACAACATCACTATTCTCACAATGCGCTCTCTCCCGCTCCTCTCCCTCGCCGCCGCCTGCGCCGAGGCCGGCACCGTCTCCGTCGACTTTTCCAAGTACAAGCTCGACTTTGCCCTCAGCATCACCAAGCGTGACACCCTGAGCCTCGAGGCCATTAATAACATCACTGGTGGCGGTTACTATGCCGAGTTTGAGATCGGCACCCCCGGCCAAAAGATTGGCTTCCTGCTCGACACGGGCAGCAGCGACACCTGGGTCAACTCGGTCGACACGGATATGTGTAACAGCATTTCGCTTCAGGAAACGAATGGCTACTGTATGACTACTTGTAAGTTGCACAAAGTCGGCGCATTGCTCCATGTCCCAATAGGGTTTCCATGGTGACGGTGATACTCTGGTTTTCTGACACCTACTTCTAGTCAATCCCGATGATAGCGATACATACAGCCTCGTCGACTCAGGCGGTTTCGACATTACCTACCTCGATACGCGCCGAATCCGCGGCGACTACTTCAACGACACTGTCACCATCGATGGCAAGGCTATCAAGAATCAGCAGCTTGGCCTCGCCACCAAGTCGGTGCGTCCTACGGGTATCATGGGCCTGGGCTTTTCCGCCAATGTCGCTGCCGACGTCGAGTACCCAACCATCCTCAACAACATGGTGAGCCAAGGCTACATCGACACCAATGCCTTTAGCTTGTACCTGGTATGTGCTCCCGATATTACTCTGGCTCTGTGTGGCTTCACAGTAGTTATGTTCTGCACGAGAGCGCCTCCACTAACCCATATATCTAGAACGACCTCAGCGCAGACTCTGGCACCATCCTCTTCGGCGGCATTGACCAGGCCAAGTTCGTTGGCAAGCTTACCACCCTCCCTCTCCAGCCCGACTTCCAGTCCCTCGACACCAATGTCACCTCTTTCACCGTCGAGATGGATTCGTTCAAGGTTACCACCACAGGCAGCCAGGACTCGGTCGACGTCAAAACCTTCGCGGCCAAAGCAATCCTCGACTCAGGCTCCACCATCTGCCTCCTGCCCGAAACCCAGGCTCAGGGCCTCTGGGACGCCTTCGACATCCGTACCGTCACCGGCGTCGACGTCCCCTTCGTCGACTGCGCCTACGCCGACTCCAAGGGCGATGGCATCTCCATCGACTTCACCTTCTCCGGCAAGACTATTAGCGTCCCTATGAACGAGATGGTCGTCGACTCGTTCGCCACCATCCAGGACGAGATCATGAGCGACCCCCAACTCAGCCAGGTCTTCGACGGTTGGACGGGTGCTTGTATGTTTGGCGTCGGCTCTGCGGCTAACTACGGCGTCGACGACTCCGACTTTGCCCTCCTCGGTGACACCTTTTTGCGATCCGCCTACGTCGTCTACGACCTCAGCAACGAGCAGATCGGCATCGCCGAGGCCAACCCGGGCTCCAACGACACTGACATTGTCGAGCTCAAGGCCGGCGACACCGATTTCCCCAACGTCACGGGCGTCGCTAGTAAGTCCACGGTGGAACCCACGAGCTCAGAGTCGGGCTCGTCGGACACCCGTCCCACCGTCACCGTTACGTCCACTCCTGACGATTCATCAGGCAGCGGAAGCGGAGACGACAACAACGCCGCCGGCCACCTGGCCCCCGCCCTGGTCGCCGCTGTCATGATGGCTGTGGGCGCCGCGGCCGTGGTGCTATGAACGGGTGCGTGACGACTCGAGCTCGATGTGCGCGTGTTTTTCCCCACGTTGGTTACGTGGATGTGTGTATATATATGACGACTCATCCCGAGACGGCGGCGAGAGGATACCTCGCTGAACATTTTTGTATATACGATACCCTCAGTGAAAATAATTTTTCGGTTCGACACAACAGCACATTAGATGCATATGACGGACGTGCTGCTTAAATATAATTGTTATCTGCGAACCCTCGTTTCAAGTGCCGTGTCTCAGGTCTCATGCTTGTCAAGTCTCCTTCTATGCGCGTAACCCCCATTCCATAAATATCACCCAGTTCCCAAGCCACATAAAAATACACGTACAGATGAGCACATCTAAACGCCCCTAGAGATGCTCCTCGCTTAGTCCATCTTGTTGTACCGCTCTCTCGCTTTGTCCTGTACAGTATTCAAGTAGTCGGTATAGCTGTTCTTCGTCTTGCGTTCCGCTAGCTGCGCCGCATCTCCCAAGTTGCCACCCTCAGCCCCCAGGCCAACACCCCCCTGATAGGCATTTGTAGCGATTGCCTCGGTGCGACCGTCGCCATTCGCGCCTAGGCCTGCGCCAGCAGACCAGCCCATTTTGGCCAGCATGCCGGCGCCCTTGGACTGCGCCGGCTTCGCTGACTGGGCGACCTCCTCCTGCTTCGGGGGTTGCTTGGGCTTGGACTTGGTTTGGTGTCCCGGCGTCGGCGTCGGCTTGACGGGTTGGTTGTATACCTGTCGCCGCTCTTTGGCTCGATCGCGGTACTGCGAGGTCGCATGCGTCTCGTCTGGGTTCTCCTGTGCCTGCTTCTGGAGTCTCTTGTCGCGAGCTGCCAGCCGAGGCAGGGCAGCCTTGACCTGCTCTTCGTTCTCTGTGGCATTCTTGTGGTTCCGCGACTTCTCGTGTATGTTGACTTCGTCTACCGACTTGTATTTGCGCATGCAGATAAGACACATCAACCGGTCTCTGTCGACATACGACACCGTCGCATTGTCCGAGTCGGGCTGAGGTTGCGGCTTGTTGTCCGACGCAGCAGTCGGTTCGGGGGTCGATGACTTTCTCACACTGGTATCTTGAGGGGCACCCAGCTTCGTAGCCCCAGAAAGCGATATCTTAATGGGACCTTGAGGCTTAGTATCCGCTGAGGATCCGTTGCCTGAGAGTGATATCCGCACGGGTGCTCGGTCCTGGTCATCCCCTCCAGCATTCTGTGATCCATTGTCACTTGGACCACGACCATCACCTCGAAGCTCGCCCCTCTTCCGTTGCCACATGGCCATCTGACCGGCCATGGGCACCAGCTTCTTGGTCGAAGCCCCAGCAGGGGTTCCCTCAGCTTTCCGCTTCTTCGATTTTTTGCCATCTCCAGCTTCATCAGTAGCTGATTTTGCGGCATCGCTACCGCCAGGAGGTTGTGATGTAACAATTTGTTGGCTGGGGTAGACATGAAGGTCCCGGTATCGCACACGGAGACTAGGGTTGAACAGGGGGTTGAACGACATGCGTTCAATGACAGGTGTCACCTGTCGTTCCTCTGGCACGAAGACACCCATGTGAATGGTAGAGACTGTGACCGGGCATGCCGCAACCATGAAAGATCGGGACTTTTGGAACTTGGCCACGGCCGCAGCAGCGTCTTCTAAAGTCCAAAACTCGACGAAGCCATACTTGAACGATTCATCCGTGTTGGTGTCGCGCATCAGAAACACGCGATGCAACGAACCAGGTCGGGCACCGTATCTTGATGTGTCGCCCGTGGGTGCGGTTGACTTGAGTTTTGGCGCTCCGTTGGAATTGTCCTTTGCGTTGTCCACCTTCTCCACTTCCAGCCGCTTGATGTCGTTTATAAACATGTCCTCGTTAACAAAGGGGGGCAATGGGTAGACAACAAGAATCTGAGAAGGCACGTCGGCAGCGTCGGTCACGCCCGTCAAGTTTTGTTGCCAATTCGGGGCTTAGACATCATGCTGTTAGCAAAGAATTGATCGGCGCAGGAAAGGAACTCACTAGTCTGGGGACCACCGCAAATCTTGCACTTGATTCTCGTCGAGTAGTTGGAAAAGTCACACTGCGAATCGTCAGCTGTGTGATACGCAAGCGTCTCACAAATACTCACTGTCGAGCAGATCCAGTTACTGCCACCGGCCGCTCGAGGATCTACATCCTCCCGGGTCTCTCGGCTGCGGGCATAGTGTATGTATGCATCAAACTTCCCGTCTGGCACGTCATCAGTGGGGTGCGCCAACTCAAGATAAATCTTTGGATAATGCTCTCTCATGAAGATAACAGCGTGGTCGACTTCTGGGAACTGAACAAACGCCCGGCAATGGCCTGTAATATGTTAGACATGCGGTACAAGTCACTAATATCGACTGAAGCCTTACCCCTGGAAGCGGTGACGCGGACGTCAATCGACGGCAACTCGGCGGCGACGGAGTTTTTGAGGATACTTTCGCGCAGCTGTAGGCCCTTCAAATTAGTCATTGCGAACCATCAAAGCGGGCCGTTCATCGAGCATGTCGTGGCGACCGTGTTCGAGGTCCGAGGACAAGCTCCCCGAAGGGAGCGCAACGGCATGGAGGAAATGCTGCTGGACAAATGGCCCCAGGTCGGTGACCAGAAGTTTCGCCATCGGTGTTGGAGCAATCGCTCAGATCGGCAGGGTACCAACCTCACTCGACGATACGTTGAATGGCAGGCCTTCGAGGATAACCGTATCGCTAGGTTTCCCGGCTTCCCGCGTTACGCTGTGGGAGCGGCTGCCAGATCGGGATCGAGATATTCTGTCATCGCCGTCTCGGTGTCTTGAGCGTTCGCGCTGGTAGCTCTCATCCCCATAACGGTCGCGCGCATAATCGCCCTCGCCTTGATATCCTTCGTCGTACATGCCGCCGTAGTCGTGCTCATCCTGGGCGTAACCCCGCGAGGCGCCACCCCTGTTCGAATATCCTTGGTCGCCTTGGCCATGGTGGCCGTCGTAGTCCCTCTGATTGCGCATATCGTCGCCTTGGTATCGCGAATCTCTGCCCCTTGAGTCGTCGTGAAACACTTGCCGGGGCGGAGACCTAGTCTGATCTCGCCGTCCCGTGGGGAAGTTAGCCGTCAAGCTCAAATGATCCATGATGGTCCTTCTCGAGTTTCTATGTTTCTGAGGCGCGGGCTGTGGCTTTACCCTGCCGCGATCGGTAGGCGTCCTGTCGCTCTTGGAAGTCTTGGTCTAGGGGTCTCTGGTCGGAGTCCCTCCCGCGATCCGATGATCGCGCACTGTATTCGTCGCGCATAACGGCGTCAACTCGCACGATCTTGGAGGAGGATGGGTGTAAAGAGCGTTCGCCTGGTGGTTGACGCGATGTTCCGAAATGGCGAAGTGAGACAATGGAATTCGAGGTGGCATGTCATCATCAAGGACTCGAGAACAAAGCAAGGCGAGCTTGCGATCGCAGCTTAGTCATCTTTCTGATTTCGTCACTGGCGTCCCTGTGCATGAACCTTGTTGCATCCAGCGTCATTTCGACCTGAACGGGATCTCGGGAAGTCACCAAATTTACAGAAGCAAATACAAGGATAGGCGTTATCACATAGCGATAGACATGGAATTTCCGAATTACTAAAATCGGAATAATAGATACTAATTCTTAGTCAGGACCTGTTATTGACAGTCCGGCGAAGCTGTAAGTGGGTGGCCTCAAGCGCTGGCTCCATCCCCCGCCGCACTCTCACTTCCTTTTGGAAACCAAATCACGGCCCGAATCAGGACTGCACCACATACTGACAATGGTGACGTCTCAAAATACAAAGGAGGTGTGGGAGAAGTCGGAGGACGGCTGCTATGTCGCACTCACCCATGACTATCTTAACGTCCAAGACACCATGGACCGAGTCCGTGATCCTGGCGCCGGAGCCATCGTCATCTTCGCAGGTAGATTTAGCAGCTTGAGCTACTCCTTCTCTTGTACTTCCACTGACACAACGCTTCAGGTACTACGAGGGACAACTTCGATGGCAAACCTGTCAAAGAACTCCAGTACTCATCCTACCAACCCCGCGCCCTGCGGTCCATGCTAGCCATCGCTCAGGCCTTGCGCACCAAGCACGGCCTCAAAGGCATCGCCATGATCCACCGCCTGGGCACCGTTCCCATCGGCGAGGAGAGTATCCTGATTGCTGTGTCGTCCCCGCATCGCCAGGCTGCGTGGCGCGCGGGGGAGGAGGCGCTCGAGGAGTGCAAGGCGGGGGTTGAGGTGTGGAAGCGCGAGGAGTTTGAGGGAGAGGAGGGTGTGTGGAGGGCGAATAGGGATGGAGCCGTGGGACAGCGGGAAGAGGAGTGAATCAAAGTGAGTGGGAATCCAACCATTTAGCCGGCGATTGCGTGTTTGGTCATGGTCGTGGTGTTGATGTTGGGAAACAAAGTAACATCTCTATGGAAATATATACACACCAGGGGGGTTCGCATCTTCTATCCTTACGAATCCAGCCATAACTATCAAAAACGACCTATAATTCACGCGCCTTACTATGCCTCCCTTATCGCATGTCCTGTCCGTCTGTCCTCCCGTCAAGTTTTTCACCACTGTAAGGCCCAGCCCTTGTATCCTCTCGGTGGGAATGCCGCGCCGACACCCTGCGCTCTTCATATACCCCGCATTCATTATCATTATCGTATCCTTTTTATTTCTTATTTCTGGTAAACGGGCGGCGGCTCCTGCAGAAACTCGAATGGACACCGAGGAGGGTGCTTCCCACCACAGCACGTAGGGAACATCACTGTAACAAACGTTAGCTTTAGACATTGCCAGGGTGGTATCTCAGGCTAGAACGTACTGATGTGTCCATAGTATGCCTCTGTAAACGTCACATCTGTGCCCAGCCCTTGGACCTCGACGTCCTCTGTAAACGCGGATGGGTACACGACGATGCCATACTCGGCATGGAGAACTCGCCAGAACTCGAGTGGCAGCCTTGGAGGACCCAGTCAGTCTCGCATTTTCAAGGAGTGGACGTGAATGGAAGAGACTCACTTGTATTGGCCATGCTTGATACAGGCGTGCATGAACAGGCAGACAGTCTCGAGGACCACGCGACCCTCGTTGACGGCGTTCTCGAGTTGATCGCACTCGAGCTCGTAGACTCGCTTCAAACGCTCCTGGGAGTAGTTCATGGCAATAGACCATCCCTTTTCGATTTTTTCTATATCCCTCTCGGGGAGCTCCGCCATGATTGACATTGTGGGATGTAAGAGATGGGGAGTAGAAGGGGAGCAGAAGGGGAGTAGAAGCGTGTAAGACAGTCTCAGATGCGCCGGAGAAGAGGCGTAGACAGTGGCGAACGGCGCAGTAGAATATGACTGTGGTAAGGTGAAGAAAACAACTGAAGAAGGAGGGGTAAATCAACCTCGCAATCTGGTTGAGGGCTCACTCTATTCAAGTATTATGGTGCTCGCTGCGGCGCGGCGCGTGAGGTTGGCCATCAAGGTGCCTCCTAGCTCCCGGCTCCTCCACACTCAGTGATCCACGTCCCTGGCTGCAGCCGCGAGTTTGCCAATCACCATCGCGTCATCGTTGCATTCTTTGCGAGTCCGCATGCGGCTCTTGTCAATGTGGAGCAGCTATGGCATCACGAGGGGAACCTCTTTGGCTTGCATCCCGCTTGTCATGGCTCCTCATGTCTCCTCATGTCTCCCCACGTCTCCGAACTCCTCGTCTTGGCCTACCTATCCGACCGGCCGACAGGCCCCGCTTCGCAAAGAGCACCTTTCAAAACCATCATCAAGCGGGAGAGAGCATTGTTGCCACCGTTGAATGAAAAGATAATATGTAGTAAATGATTAAGTTTGTATAGACAGTCATATGGCCCGGGCTTTCTCGCCCGTCCATGTATATAGGTAGGTATATCATAGGTATCAGCAAAGCACATCGCTCATGGTATCTCGCTCCAGTCATCCCATACAAGTACAAGCCCGTCGTCGTAACACTTCTCTAGCGTTCTACAAGGCATAATTCTCCGTATGCAAGTAGATCTCCTCTAGCTCGTCATCTCCCCAAATCTCCGCCTGCAGCTTCGCGACAGTGTTGGCAACACCGACTCTCATCGCCGGAGGCCCACACACATATACCGCCGTGCGCCGGCCCAGGATGCCGCGCCCATCGGGGCCGCCTGTCGCCCACTCCTTGAGCATGTAACCTAGGTCTGGTCGGCCGTACTCGACACTCCATCCGCCGTCGATCTGGTGAGGCACAGGGAACGCAAAGCGCATCAGACTCTTCTGGAACTCTGTGGGTGTCTGGGGGAAGCCAAAGTCGAAGCCCGATGGTGGGCCGAAAGTCGACGTTGGGCGTGGCTTTCCACCTTCGGGATCGATCGGTCGTCGGAGGTGGGCAAGCTCAGGGGGGTTGACGGCCAAGTCCTCGTCGGTAGGCCCGGACTCGGTAGGCAGCCTACGCGGCGAGGGCGGTGCGTAGTTAAAGTGAGGTTGGTTCTCCTTTGGCCTGGACGGGAAGTGGAATTCCTGGTTCTCGGCGGCATCCCGGGCATCCTCCATTGGGACCTTCTTGTCTTCAGGATAGCCATGACCCTCAAGTCTCTTGAGCGACTCCTCGGTTCCTAGAAACTGGTTGGATGGCGGAGGGCCAGAAGGCGGCGGCGGGAGATGAGGCTGGAGATACTTTTGTTGCGGCAGGGCAGTGATGCGATCCTCATCCTCAGCGCGCAGCTCGCGTTCTCGGTCGGGGTCGCCTTGGGCCTCGGCTTGGATGAGAGCCGAGTTTCGCTTGGATGCGATGCCCGCCACAAAACCGTCCAGCTTATCGTGGAACGCGTGGCTCAAAGCTCGGGGGTTAGGACCGTTGTGGCCATTCGGGTCACCAAATGGCGCACTCATCTCCATTGCACGGTTCCTCACAGCTGAGGTGACAAAGAACTTGCAGGTAACGCTCTCCGGCGGGGCGGCTTCTCGGCAAATACGCAACTCCTCGCGGAACCAATCCATTGCCTCTAGTCGCTTCAGGGCCCAGACAACCACCACCTTCTTGGTAATTGCCTTGCCGTCTCTCATCCTCTTAATAAGGTCCAGTAGTTGGGACACGAGCGCAGTGACGCCACTGCCTCCTGCAATGAGGATGCAGGTATCGAAAGCAGCGAGATCGCGCCGCATGCCACCATATGGGCCGTCCAGGAACGCACGATAAGTGTGAAATGGACCCTTCTCAATGGCTGTATCCAACACCTTGCGGGTAAACCCACCATAGGGTCTGAACACAAGGGTGCAGTCCCGGTACTGCTCGCCATAGTCAGATGGAAAGTCGTCGCTGCAGAGCGACGCGATAGTAAAGGGGTGGTTTTCGAAAACGGAAATACCTGGCATGCGCAGGTATACGTATTGGCCAGGCTTCCACCGCATCTGAGTCGGGATAGTAATTTTAATGGCATTCTCTGCCATCAAAGTGATGGCGGCCTCATCGCCAACCATGAAGGATAGACGCCAGGGCCTCACCCAGTTGAGCTTGAAGACTCTCATCAAGTAGCAGAAGACCCAGATCGACACAGTGGTCCAGAGGTAGCTCCATGACATGAGAAAGTTCTTGGTGTGCCAGAAAAGGAGCCCAACGTACACCATAGAAACAGGGATATGCATCCAAACGAAAGCTTCATAAGCAATTCTCCTGATAAAGGGTAGAGAGGCAACACAGAGCCACACCAAGGGAACCAGGCATGCAATTCCGGTACCATAGATGACACCACTGCCACCAGGAAAGAGACGCTGGAAGACCTCCATGCCACCATCATCCCAAACTGGTTGGATGTAGAAGGGAATGGTGTGGACGAGGGAGAGGAACAGGCAAAGATAAGCTGCCCATCGATGGAAGACGTTAAGTCGCTCCGGACCGATGCCGATCAGTATGCTCAGTACGTTGGCCTTCATGCTCGTTGCAACAATCCATGGCGTCAAGGCGACGGCAATCATGCCGGATCTGATAGCCAGAGGTGGTGAGCCATACTGGATGCTCTCCCAGTAAAGCGGCTGTTGGAGGAAGCAGTACAGGGTGACGAAGGCGAGGGCAATAAAGACACAGGTAAGTACTGCCAACGAGGAGAAGGTGAATCGGTGTCTGCCCCAAATGAAGTCCGGAATTGGACGATAAAAGATCCATCGGAACAAGGCCAGGGTATCGTTGACGATGCCAACCGAGGAAAAGTGCGCCTTGGGTCGGAAATTCTTCTCGGCTACCAATTCGGGCTCAGGAAAGAACTGCTGGCCGGTTTGGGCAGTGTGGCCGGTCTGCCCGGTTGGCATGCCTGACATGCCATATTCTGCTTCGAGAGCGTAGGCGTGTCGGTAGTGCTCCTCAACCTCGTGCTTGTAAATGGCTTGTCGAATCTTGTCCTGCCAGAAATGCCATATTCGCATGGCAATAACGGTGCCCATGAGGCCGAGCGCAAAGTACGTCCATCCGCGGGCATACTTTCCCGACTTCGACCAGGGGTCGACTGTGTTCGCCTGGACCAGGCCGGCGGGACTCGTTGGGGTTAGGGGAATGTTGATGCGCTTGACGAGCTCGGAAAAGGTCCTGGAAGCCTCGGAGACGGCGCCTTGGAAGGCGGGTTGCAGATGAGAAGCCATTTCGACCAGCGATTGGGCTTGTGTGCGGGGGATTTAGGGATTCGGCGGCGAAGCGCGGGGATGGCCCCTTTCAGTTCGTCATGAATGAGGGATCGTGTAAGTCTGCTGAGTTCG
Organism: Cylindrodendrum hubeiense; assembly: GCA_014621425.1. Lineage (NCBI taxonomy): Eukaryota > Fungi > Ascomycota > Sordariomycetes > Hypocreales > Nectriaceae > Cylindrodendrum > Cylindrodendrum hubeiense. The sequence continues at coordinate 54,088 of JAANBB010000093.1, read as the reverse complement.
TGTACCAATTCTACTGTTTGGGGGCGGGAGACGGAAGGTCGACAAGTTTGGAAAGACTCTTGTCAACTTGGGTATGGCGATGGGGGGGGTAGAGATTGCGATGTGACGTAAGACAGCGAGGGACGAGCTGACGTGATCCTAGAGCAAATCGGGGAATACCAGACTCCGCGATTAATGGGATGGCGTTCTGTTTATTCGGTATTAAACAACCCAGGGTCGTGAACGAGGGAAATGTCTTGGGTCTTGAGGGGAGGTCTTGAGGATGGGGGCGAGAAACGAGGATGGGGCGAGGAAGAGGTTAAAAGCAAGGTCACGGTGGGGTCATAAATGGGCAATGCGGCCGGATATATGACCTTGGACGATCGGATGCTTGTCCTTGAGCGGAGCTAGGAATACACAAGGGTTCAATGGCGGGCGGCAGAAGCGAAGAAAAGGGCGTCTAACAGTTGTGATGGCGGCGGCGACTGGCGCGAGGGTTTGGGGCAAAGGGTGGAGAGGTGATATGCGAGATTGCCATGTGGACGAGGCCAGTGGAAGACGACTGTGCATGCGGCCGGGCAATCACAGCAGGGGAGAGCTTGGATGGAATGGGGCACTATGGGCAGCTCTCCAGGGCCAGCGGCAGACGGGGCATTGATATTGGCTGGGCCTGGAGATGCGGTCTCTCCCCGCCTGTCGAGGGTGGGCCGTCACACAGCCGGGAGTTGGGCGGTGGTGTGGGAAAAATGGACTCGGCGGCGCGGTTTCGGGGGGTGACATGCAGGAATGCTCGCGCCAGACAGAGCCAGAACCTCGCACAGACCAAGAAAGGCCTACGAGACGGTTGGGGTGCCGGGGAGAGGTGGACTCTGGGGGCTGGGGGGCGGAGCGGAGGAGGCGGGATCGACGGAGATGCTGACTGGGGGTGGTGGCCGCTTGGTGTTGAAGAGACTGAATTGTTCGCATGGCGGAACTGCACATTCACGGTGAAAGCAACGAAAGCTCGCCAGTCTTGGATGCTCGAGTCTTCAGTGCCGGGCCGTCATAATTGCTTGGTTCGACTCGGCGCTCGAGCATATCCCAAGCGTCCACAAGTGACGACGACAGACAGTGACAAGTCGACTCGAGCACGCTCTGGGCCGCCGTTGGCTCGCGCAAAAGCGCACCAAAGCCACGAGTGCAGATGAGCGTCTGAGACGGTCGTGGGATTGGCCGCATCGTGCAGAGACATGTCGAGGGTGGGCCACACGGACACAGGGTTCCTGGCATGGCGGACGATGGCGCCCATGCATGGCCCCAAGGACCCCCCTCCTTGGCCGGACGCCTAGCGGGTGATTGCTTCTTGGGGGCCGCTGGTGGCTTGCCTTCGGGTGGTGGATCCGGTGAAAGGCCCGGACTGGAAATGTGTGTGTGGTATGTGTGGTGTGTGTGTCGCGGTGAGAAATGCTTGGTCGGCTGGGCCCGGACTGGAGCATGTGCGGTGGAGCTTCGAGATGCTGTGACGAAACCCGGCGCTGTGATTCGCCCAGAGGCGCCGTGACAACCCTGGCCGAGACCCTGTGGCGGGCGGCAACAGGCGCTGTGTGATTGGCCCCCGGCGGCTCGACGACTATCGCATGCACCACTTCGCACCGCTTCGCACCATTTTGCACCGCTTTTTCGACGACCGATATGCCTCGCAGGCGCTGCCTCCTCCCTCATCAGTAAATGCTTGTGGCCACCGTGCCTGGAAGCGGCTGGCAATAGCCGGGCGGTGGGCCACCGCGTCTCTTTCGGTGTGCGCGAGTCTGTTGATGCCGAATCTCGTGGTTCGATGGCCATGGGAAGGGCATGGGCAGGACATGGGCAGGACATGGACAGGACATGGACAGGACATGCGATTTGTGTGATTCCTGTTGGTGCTATGGATATACTCACTATGTGGTTTGTCACCGTCTGCATTGTATCTGCGTCTATGCTGCGCCGCCCTTGTTAGTGATTTATGATGATGACGGTGGCTGCTGTACGTACGGGGCATGTGTGTTTCTCCCCGTCTCCAACACGCAGCATCGCCAGTACTACGTAGCAATAGCTGTCAGCACCTTCGTCAAAACATCCTTACTTCGGGCGTTGGTTCCTCCTACATCCCGCCCCAGCCCATGCCCTCTCCGGCATCCGGCGCCGCTTGCACTTTTCGCCCTGGTCCGAAAGCTGAATGTGGCGGCCTACGGAACGACCAGGGATCCGACAGAGACCGGAAGGGGACCAGAGGGAGACCCAAGCTCCCAACTTTGTCGGCCTCTCCCGTGCCTCCCGGATTTGTTTCTGGTGTTGGTGATGATCTGCATCCATGTCAGACTGTCAACGGCGCAGCGCAGCGCAGATCAAGACCGGCCAAGGCGGCCGCCAGGCCATACCCACGACCAATGCAGGCCGAAGGTGTTCTGTGCCGCGCCTTGGGTTTGCATTGAGCCTGTTCGCTGCAGCACAATGTATGTACATAGTATGCACTCTGGCTTCATTAGTGCACGGGAGTTGGGCACTTCCCGTCCGTCCCCACGTCCAACCAACTACATTAGTGCCTTTGTCTTCATCACACTGCATATCTGAACGTGCAACTGTTCTAATAAGTCCAACAACTCGCCGTCCCAGGAGTCTTTATCGCATGGAGCAAAGCATCTGCAGGCATGCGTGGATGGCTGCCAGAACTGGCCGCATGAAGCGATGCGTGCCATTCACTAACATAATGGCCAACAGCTCACCTTGAGCCCGTCAGCTCAGGCGGCCGGATGACGAATGATCGTATGCACGCAATATAAGAGTGCTTTGTTGGCTCTGCTCCTACTATGTAAACGGTAGGGATCTCAGCGTGAGGCCAGCCACCACCCGTCATCATCCTTGACATTCTCACTGCCGGTCCACCCATGCACATCCCCGAGTTTCTTTGCACCAACAAGGTGGCAGGGAAGCCCTCCTCCGTCGGCCACAAGGCGGCTTCAACGGCCGGCTCAGGCCATTTCCCTTTCCAATGGTACTTTTTTCCTCTCGGAGGATCAGACCTGGGAAGATGATCAGGTGAGGTCGCAAGGCCGTTAAGGGTTCTTTGACGGGCGTCTATGGTGGCTGGGCAGACCCTTGGACGGCGGATAGATTAGAGAAGCGCAGGTCAGGCAGCGCTTCGGCGAGCGTTCACCTCTAGGTCTCTATCATCAGCCTCGTGCCCCGCAGTATTGTCATTGGCCGTCTTTGTTTGTGTGCCCACCAATGAGAATTGCTAAACCCCGCAAGGCTATGGCGCTCTACAACTTTTATCGTCCATGCCAAAACTCGAGGCTTTCGAGTCCAGCTGCATCAAAACGTCACTCTGTCCGCCAAACCCTGGCTCCTATCACCCTTCAGCACACGGCGACACAGTAAAAAGCGAGCTTTTGCCAAATCCTGCCAGAATGGCGCCCACCGCGGGTCTCACCCGCGCAACCTTTGCCAAACTCTCTCCCCATCCCTACCTTCTCGCCAACCTCGAGCCCTCCTCCGACGATGTGCCTCCCGCCCGAAGCAATGGCCGGGCTCCGAACGAAGTCAGACCTCCCACAGTCAACTCCTCTAGTCTGTCGCATGCCCATGGTAGCGCCGTCGTGCGAATGGGTGACACCACCGTCATCTGCGGTGTCCGCGGCGAGACCATTCTCACCTCCAACATCCCAAGCTTCCGTGCTTCCAACAATGAGACAGAGCTGAGGGAATACGATCTCTTGGTGCCCAATATCGAACTCGCCACTGGCTGTGCTCCTCAATTTCTTCCAGGCGGCCCGCCCACAACTCTGGCTCAGACTCTCAGCACGAGAATATACTCCCTCCTCCACAGCTCAAAGGTCATCAACCCCGACAACCTGCGGATATGGCATACAGGCGCCGAGGGCATGACGGCCAATGAGGATCGCATGGAAGACGACGCTCCAGATGCGATCGAGGGAGAGAAGGTGGTGGCAGCATACTGGGTGCTCTACATCGATATTTTCTTCATCTCTTTCGACGGCAATCCCTTCGACGCCGCCTGGGCCGCCACCATGGCCGCTCTACGAGACACAAAGCTTCCACGAGCGTGGTACGACGCAGACAGGGAGATGGTCATCTCCTCGCGAAAAGAATCCATCCCTATCACCATCACCAACATCCCCATCGCCTGCACAGCCGTCGTCTTCACTGGCAAGGAGACAGACCGACCCTCCGTGGACGGCAAGTTCTGGATGCTGGTCGACCCAGACCGACTGGAGGAGTCACTGTGTGACGAGAGTGTGACGATTGTGGTCGACTGCAAGGATGGGGACACGAGGATTCTGTCCATCTCCAAGCACGGTGGTACCGTCTTGACGCCTACGCTTCTGACATCGAAGCAGTTTCTCAGCTGGGCGGGCAAGCGATGGGAGGAGTTTAATTTAGCAATTGTTCAGCCGTAGATGGATGATACCCTTCATGACCAAGACGAAAAAGAAATTCAGTTCAGTTCAATCCAATTCATTCTTTGGACCAACGTGTTTATTCAAGCACATTCACGCTATGACTACGATTCTATACAACTTGGGATTGTGTCAAACTATTCGAACCACCCTATCAGGCTAGAAGCTCCAGGGCAGTAGATACCAGAAGACAAGTTTCGCTCTCCCACTCAGAAAGCAAGTAGTAATGAAACTACTTGCGCCACTAACAATGTTCCGTTAAGAGTACGAAGACACGGCATTTCGGGCTGAGCGGATAAGTAGAAAAGGAAAAAGAGAAGAGAAAAAAATTCAGCGAGCTTGTTATGAAATGGAGCTGGCTGTCGGAGCACGGACCATCCCAGCCCGCAGGCAACCCGCAGCCCCACCCAAGGCTGCCAATTTCAAATCCTCACCCAAACCAATTTTCCTCCTCCTCTTTCTCCAACTCGCATCTCAACTCCCTCTCTCCTCACCATGGAATCCCTCTCAGACACTCAGTGGGATGTAGTGATCAGCGGCACGGGGCTCCAGCAGTCCCTCCTCGCCCTGTAAGCTTTGGATTCCATCGTCGAGACGCCCTGCGATCAGGCTGACCCGGCCTTCGTTCCCAATGAAGAGCCCTCTCGCGTTCAGGCAAGAATATCCTCCACGTCGACCCCAACGACTACTACGGAGGCCCCGAGGCTGCCTTCAGTCTATCGGAGGCCGATGAGTGGGCGAAGAGGCACGGCTCGGATGGTCGAGAAGATGCGCTGTTCACAGGCGCAGAGGTGAAGCAGGACACGGATGAGCTGGGGTCGCGGCGGGCATACACATTGGCTCTGGCGCCACAGTTGATACACTCGCGGTCGAAGCTTGTATCGCAGCTGGTGGACTCGAAGGCGTTCCGCCACATCGAGTTTCTTGCCGTCGGCTCCTTCTTCATCTGCCAACCGGCTTCAGACTCCGCTCCGTCGCTCAGCCGGATCCCCTCGACCCGAGAAGATGTCTTCTCCAACACTGCCATCCCCACTCGGTCTAAACGCTCCCTGATGAAGTTCTTGAAGTTCGTGCTGGACTTTGACTCGGAGCCTCAGACCGACGTGTGGCACCCGCACGCTGACGAGCCGTTGGATGGCTTTCTAGCTTCCACATTCAAGCTCGACACCGCACTGCAATCCTACATCATCACTCTCACCTTGAGCCACAATGGAAAGGTCTCTGTCAAGGACGGTCTCACGACCATCCATCGACACTTAACATCCATGGGAGTGTTTGGTCCCGGGTTCGCAGCGGTTTATCCCAAATGGGGTGGCCTCTCGGAGGTAGCTCAAGTGGGCTGCCGCGCTGCCGCGGTTGGCGGCGCTGTTTACATGCTCGGCACTGGCATTAAAGATGTGCGGAAGGCGCCATCTGAAGATGGTGAGGCTGAGGCCAAGCTGGAACTCAAGCTTACCAATGACACGGTGGTCAAGACGCACCGACTTGTTCAAGGCTCTGAGCAGTCAACGACCGAGAGTTCACGTATCAGCAGGCTATCGGCGATCACAAAGAGTGACTTCTCCTCGCTCTTCGAGCTCCAAACCGAGGGCTCCCCGACACCTGCTGTGACAGTGGTTGCATTCCCAGCTGGCTCGGTGACTTCTGAAGACGGAAAACTCTCAGAGTTCCCAGTTTACACAATGGTTCATTCGAGCGACACTGGGGAATGCCCATCCGGACAATGTGAGTACACCTCTTCTATTTTCTTTTACTCTGGTGATAGGATGATTCCCATTTCAAATACTTATCTACATTGTCTGAATTTCAATGACGATCACTACAATCTGATCACACCACTCATATCTTCTTGCTTTCTCTGAAACAGAATTTTGAAACATTGTGCTAACCACAATTCATAGACGTCCTCTACCTCAGCACCGTCCATGATGCCTCGTCGAAATCCATCCTCGAGAAGGCCATGTCATCCCTTGTTGCCGCTGTACAAGGTGGTGATGAAGCATCCTCATCACCTCCGTGCATTTATCAGTTGTACTATAACCAGTGCACAGGCACATCGTCCCTAGTTGATGACGGCAACACAGCCACATTTCCCCTGCCCCCGGTAGATCTTGCATTCAATGACTCCGTCTTGGATCCTGTCCAAGAAGCCTGGAATATGGTTCTCGGCGGTTCCAATGATGAGGGTGCAGAATACATGAAATTTGAGGATCGTGAAGGTGGAGGCGATGATGATGCTTACGACTAAAAGCACGAGAGAACCATAATAAAATTAATTGAAACATTCCATTGAGTATCTTGATCTTATGCCCATTTGTGACGGTCTTTTCCCTGTCAGTCCCCAATTCCCGTAAACCTGAGAAAAACCCATCCTAATGGGGTGTCCTCCATCTGACTGATAAAACTCCATATGCCTGCAACCTGTCATCCCAACCCATGCCATAATTCCTCTAAAATGATGAAAGGGCGTCCTCCTTGAATGATGTCCCAACCAGGGTATTGTTGGTATTGTTGAGTCCCAAAAAAAAAATTGAACGCCAGATTTGTTCGAAAATCCCAGTATCTCCTTGAGATGAATGTTCGTTCGTTGTCAACCCAAAGTAATAACGTTCCGCTCCAAAGAAATGTCAAGTACAGTAAGTCTCTCCCGAAATGCAGAGGCAATGATCAGTTGCACCAGAAGAAACGAATTAAGCCAGCTCGTCCATCTCGACGTCCTCCTGCTCGGGCTTGACGCCAATACGGAGGGCGCCGAATGGCTGTTGGTCTGCAATGCCTTCCTGCTCGACGGTAATCACGTTCTTGGTCGCGAGAGACAGAACGTGCAGGAATGCTAGGGATGCGATTTGTTTGGTATGGACTGCCGGGTCGGCGAGCTTCTCAAAATCGACCCAACGACGATCAGAATCGTCATGGGGATGAACATAGCCCTTAACTAGAGCCATGTCGGCAGCGTAGCCAAAGAACTCCAGACTCGAGGCGTCAAGGCCTTGAGTTGATCCTTGAGTGTCTTGGTTATCGATGCCACCATGGGCATATAGGTCTTCGTGACCGAGAGAAGAGTCCTGAGAGTGAAATTGGGGGGTCCCGTCAGAACCGTGGGCTGGCCCAGGCAGGTCGCTATATCTCTCAAGGGAGCCGACAACACTCCCGCGAGCATGGAGTGGGCTTGGTGCTGGATGACCTTTCTTCGCACTTCCGAGACCGCGTACAGATGACCCAGGGACAACCGACTGCGGACGGCTCCAGGGTATCATTGATGATGAATGGTGGTCCTCGAGTCCCGGGGCTGCGTCCATGCCGATCTCAGGGGCCGAGTCGTCGCCAAGGATGAATGGGCCAAGATTATCAACTGGGCCTCGACCAAACTCACGCTCCTCATCCATCTTCTGACGGACACGTCTATTTAAAACTTTTTCATCCTCGAATGCTTCAGAAGAACTGCGGACTTGACCTCGCTCCTCATCTTCCTTCTCGGGATGCCTACCCTGGAGCCGAGCCTTGAGTGTTGCGCCCGAGAAGTCTTGTGCGAGGGGGTGGACGAAGCCCGAAACGTCCTGGAGCATTCCAACATTTGAAATTCCATTGTCGAACAGAAGAGCGATGGCATTCTTGCGTGCCTGTGCTTTGTTGGTGACTCGAGGTTTCTTGCGGCAGGCGTCCATATTCTTGAGATAGTTTGCTGACCAGTTGCGAAACTCTTCCCGAGAGACGTGGTCGGTTTGATCGATGAGTTGAACGGCTTTTCTGGGGCGTCCTTTACGTAGAAGTGCGGTAGCCTGCTCACCTAGGGTTGATTCAGAGCCTAGGGAGAGAGTGTTGGGCTTTTTGGTGACTGCGCGCTTGGGGAAGGGCTCGGCATCAGGCAGCGCATCCTCGCCCATAATGATCACATTGTCGCCTCCAAACAAATCAACGCCCTTCCCTTGACGAACCATGGTCATTTGGCCATCGGGATCAAAAACCCGTGTGGTGTGCGCCTCTGTACCAGTAAGGGGTGGTAGGTCAGGTTCAGGTCCGAGCATTTCAACCAAGTTGCCATCGGCATCGAAGTTGAGACCAATACCGGCAATGGGATCGATATCCTCTTCTCCAAATGGGTTGAATTCAGGCATCGAGTCTTGGGGGTTGAAGAGTTTTGCAAATGGGGAGTTTCTGTTGAGGTCGGATGGAAGGCGGTAACTGCCTCCGGAATGAGATGATTGTGGGAGATCGAAGGGGAGGAATGGAGGATTTTGATCAGATGAAAGAGTTCCCTGGCTCAAAGGAGTCATCTGTGAAATGGATTGTGTCGAATTCTGACTGGAAAGAAAGACCAATTCTTTGTTGCCGGTGAAGAGATCGAGCCTTGGAAGTATGCTCGCAAGGTCAAAGCTAGGATCATCTTGCAGAGTGATTTGATGGCGCCTTTATCTATTAGTAGAGGGTCTTAGGGTCAAGGATAACAAAGCATAAACAAGACCTACTTTGCTTTGCCGGCCTTTGGGTCGAGTTCACTTGTTTGCATGACGCGAAAGAAAGTCAGCATATCAGACTGCGTCTTCTCGGCGTCTGAAAGAACATAGTGACACTGTTGCGAGAACACACGGGAGACGCCGTAAAGAAGGTTCCCCTGAAGGCGGAGGGCCAAAGGGGCGCCAGGGTCGATGATCTTCTCGCATGCCTTGGGGACGTTGACTTCTTGGATGGCCTTTCGGGTCACCCTGCGATGGGTTGTCTTGCCCACAGTGGCCACGAGCCTGCCGGGCCGTTAGTGGAGGTTTTGATAAGGACTGTGACTGTAACATGATACGCACCATATGGTAGCAACACCATACTGGCTGTCACTGAGGACTAAAGGGCGAGTTAGTGGCTTGAGGAGGCTAGGAGTGGGAACTCGGCCGGCTCACTCTCATGGCTGTAGAACATGGTGCCGTATCGTGACGATCAGTGCCCGCAGTTGAAACCAGAACCTCCCGAATAGTATACTTAAGATGCCTTCAGGGAGATAAAAGAATGAGGGTGCTCAGAGACCAAGCCTTGATGCCGCCGCCGCAAGGAGGTTGCGGGGATGGGAGATGCTGGAGTGTGGTTTCTCCAGCAGACGATGCGGGAGAAGGCGTGAGAAAACGCGAGAAAAGGGCGTGACGCAGATGCACGCGTTACAGCACAAACGGGCGAAGCCCGCGGGAGCTGGAGTTGACAGCTGTCAAGTGGTTCCGTGCAGCTGGCAACTGTAGACTCAGAGCGTCAGGGGCAGCCGTCACAACTGACACTTGCTTCCAGCGCCTTAACCAAGGAGCCAAGCCTGCAGGCTGACATGCATTTCCTTCTCTTTCATGGCAACACATGTCGACTATCTGAATTACTCTTCGCGTTGTATTCTTCCTTTATGAGCATGCCCTGCGTAGAAGTATCGCAACAGTCCTTGTGGTATCTCGGCTTCCTAAACACAGAAGGCGCAAATGGCCAGAGACACAATTAGGGTTCAAGGGCGTTGACCCACTTCAGCCACAGAAACCTTCCGAATTCCGACATCCTACACAGGCAAACATTCCATTTCCGCATACATAGATGTCAACCAGACACCCTTCAATTTGTAAGATTCGAAAGGGTGTATAGTTTGCAAATCAAAGACGATCTTCATCAAGCAACTAGCATCGGTTCCGTGGTCTAGCTGGTTATGGCATCTCGTTAACACCGAGAAGGTCCCCGGTTCGAGCCCGGGCGGAATCACATTTTTGACCCTTTGAGGCGTTTACTTTTTGTTCGGTTCAGTCAATAGTTTTGTTACTCGTCTCGAGGAGGTTGGAGAGTCCAGGGACGCTGATATGGGTGGCTTGGGTTTGTGTGAGGAGAATTGCTGAGTTTGATACTGGACGGACAATCTGGGTCTCCAGGGCCTTCTTCTTGAATGGATTCATATTCCCAATTTATTCTATTCTACTATTTTAACCCCTGTATAATATTCCTGAATCGCATCCTAGTTGATAGGACACTGGCGGAGCCTGAGCTCAAAGTTCACGTCATCCTCCGCATGAACCTGGTCAGCGGGGGATGTGACGTTGACAACCCTGTTTGCGATGCTTGTTGGATGCATCCCTCTATTTTCTTACGCTCGATACCCCATTGTTGAGCCTCAGAGGTTGAGTCTATTTGTGGGTTGTCCGGAGACCAGTCCCGCTGGCAATGAGAGCGGCGCAAATACCCAAGCAGGCCACCGCAGTCGAGGCACCAAAGGCATATCGAAGGCCATCGTAGTACACGAGGCGTGCCTTGAGTTGCACGTCGGGAGGCAAGTGGCGAATGACATCCACCGAATGGCGGATTTCATCAATAATCTAGAAATGACACAGATCAGCACCTGAGTCCAGGCTCACTTCAAGCAACAGTTCCACTCAAGAAGGAATAGGGGCGTACTCTCCATTTATCAGGTACCTCACTCAGAGCGTCCGGCAAGCGGATGCTGAGCGTAGTTTGCACAATGGCAGAGGTGACCGAGACACCCCAGACGGTTCCTAGTGAGCGAATGAGATAGACGGTTGAGGCCGAGACGGCATGATCTAGGCGAGTGAATTATTAGTCGGTGTGGAGTCTTCTACCGCGGGCGGAGATTCTGAATCCGACTTACCAGCATGATCAAACGATGCCAACGAGGTGAAAAGAATGCCAGGGTAGATGATGCCCTGTCCCAGATTTGCCGGGAACACATAGACGAAATACTTCCAAGTCGAGTCTTCAAACCCCAGAGATGTCACCAGGGCGTTTCCAAAAGCCATGAGAATGGCCCCGGTGCGCACGAGGCCAATCAGCTTCCCCCAGCGAGACATGACGACACCCGCAATTAAGCCTCCGATAGGGGTCGCCAGCGAGGGGATCGCGAGACGCGCACCAGCTGTCGTAGCCGAGTCTAAAAGAACGACCTGGAAGAACAGTGGAAGCATAAACAGATACTGGACAATGGTATTAGTTGTTTTGAAACATGCTGCGAGAAAGCCATACGGATACTCACACCATAGGCCGCCATTCCGGCACAGATGTTTGTCACTTGCGTGGCAATCGGAAGTCTGCCGTGAAGCAAGCGCAGAGGAATGATGGGAATCGCTGTCGTGTTCGATTCTGTGAACAGGAACAGGCCAAACAGAACGATGCTGCCAGCAAGAGATCCAATCACCCACGGGCTTCCCCAAGGTAGCTCGTTTCCTCCCAAGCTGAGGCCGACGAGCTGCACCGAGACGGCCAGAACGAGTAGAAAGGAACCAACAAAGTCGACTCGTTTCCAAACAGCGCCTAGACCACTGTCGAGAGAGAGCCTCGCTGACTGGTTCGACACAGCAAGTGCGCCAATGACAAATGCCATGATCGAGACGGGGACTTGGAGCAAGAAGCACCATCGCCACCCAATGTGGTCAGCAATGGTGCCTCCAAACGACGCCCCGGATACAGCACCAAACCCGTAGATGCCATTCTGCAGAGCCTGATACATGCCTCGCTTGCGGAAGGGGATCATGTCTGAGTTGACAATCGTTGCTTGCGACTGAGTTAGCTCGACCATCTGTAGTGACCGTCAGGAATGAAACATTTTATAACTTACCCATGGTCATCAACCCTCCACCGCCAAAGCCAGTCAGGGCTCGCATGCAATTTAGAAAGACAATATTGTTCGCAACACCACACCCCAGACACCCGACCGCAAAAGTGATGGTCGAGATAAAGAAGCACAGGCGACGCCCAAAGATATCCGACACGCGCCCATACAGAGGCTGGAAAGCCGTGCTGGTAACGAGATACGACGTCGTCAACCAAGACGCCGTGTTGGCCGCGCCGAACTCGGAGCTGATGACGGCGTAGGTCGAGGCAGTGATGGTGCTGTCGAGCCCGTACAGAAACACATTGGACATGATGGCCAATTGGATCCAGACAAAGCCGCGGGGAGCCTTCCATGAATCTTCATCCGGGGCGCGTAGGAGCGGCTGGTCCTCGCGCGCCGGCTCCGGCGTGTCGGGTGCGTCGCTGCCGGCATGGTAGGATTCGGGATCCAGCACCCTGGCATTCGAGATGGACGGAGGATCACGCATGGTGAAGCGGCGAAACGGAGGAACTGCGCTTGAAACCGGTCCTGATAATCAAGCACAGAGCGATGCAGCTTGAAGGTGAAGATGTCGATTCTGAGACGGGCAAAGCAAAAATGGAATTGTGTGTGAGAGACACCTCCCGTTACGTAGTTGGTTGGACACTAGCCGGAGGGCACTTATCGGGTCGTCGGTAACGTGCAGGGGGAGAAAACGTGCCGCAGCCAGGAACAAGGAATCGGGTGGGACGCTCGGTGTGACTGTGATGTCGAAATAGTGGCCCAGGATCACGTATTCCGGCTCGAAATGGAAATCTTGGTGGATCTCGATAGAGTAAGTGCCGACCACACTAAGATCCGCACGATCCTACAACACGTGCGGGGAAGGGATTGGATGCCGGGATATATTGTACCACCATCAACATGTTCGATGTCAAGGTGAAAAGAAGATGCAATTTGATCAGCGATAAGAACGGGATTGGAATACCCCGACCCACTGTCAGCATCGTGGTAGACGGGTGGAATATGACATGTAGAATAAACCAACACATGGAATATCGACTAATATCAAAGCTTCCTATGCCAAAAGATTGCACGCTTTGTGTATACTCGGGTATTTTCCAAGCACGTATACGGCCTCGTTAACCTCTAGAAATGGGCTCAGGATCCATCGTCGTAGCCAAGAGTGGAGAGTGGTTGATCCCTCGACTAGACCAACTCCCCGATGCATCGACTTGGCTACCTACCTACCTAACAAGATTGGAACATACCACCCGATACTCTTTGATTTGGAATCAAGATCAGATCCTTTATTCGCCAATTGAATGTCCTGCAATCCCCACTTCGACACGTCACAGAGTTTCAACGGCATGTAGACGGACAATCTTCAGCATCACAACATCCATCACGCAATCCAACCGTCCAACTGAATACATCCTCGATGATGTTCCCCCACCTACTCCGTGTTCCCCCGCTCTGATATCATCGCATTGTACAGCGAAGTCCTCAATACTGCCGATGGCGTGCTCCTCTTGGCATCGACGTCAGCCACCGACATCGCAGCTCCGTCATCCATATCAAGCTCTGCAACCCAGCATTCTGGGCTAGCAATTCTCAACAGCGGAATCATCTTCTTTGAGCACACTGCTTTCTTCAGCTTCGTTCAATCATATCATCCCAGGTTATCAATTGTGGTGGAATCGTTAGGGCTTGTAGACTCCCTCAAGGTGAATGTACCTAATCTTGTATAGGATGAAGATCCAGGATGCTGACGCTGCTAGCACCGCTTGCACGCTTCCTGTAAATCATGAAGTCGTTCATCACTCATCTCGCAGCCGCATCGTCGGTGCTCGTCCCGCTTGTGGCGGGTGACTGGCAATACCGCTCTCGTCCCGACCTCGCACCTCCTCGTCTCAACATCACCATCCCCGCGACGAAAGACGTTGAGCCGGGATACCTCTTTGTCGCCCCTTTTGCAGGCTTCCCAGACACCCCTACCGAGCAACATGGGCCTCGCCAGGCGGCTCCGTACATATTTCGGGACAATGGTGATTTGGTCTGGTCCGGCTATGGCATCTATAGCATCTGGGCCACCAACTTCCAGGCTGGACGTTGGAAAGGCAAGGACATCCTCTTCAGCTTTGAGGGTGATCATAATGCTGGTTACGGTCATGGTCACGGACATATTACCATTGTGGATCAGCACTATGAGACCATCCGTGAACTTCGTGCTGGGAATCACAAGTTGGTTGACAAGCACGAATTTCACATCGTCAATGAGGAAACTGGTCTTATTCAAATCTACCAGCCTGTGCCTAGAGACCTGACAAAGTGGGGGGCGAGTCCTGAGCAGCAGTGGATAGTGAATGCCATCATCCAAGGTTGGTGTTATTGAGTGTTGCTTGTTACAGTGGTGGAAGAAAACTGACGAGTGTCCTCCCAGAGCTTGATATTGCCACTGGGGAACTTCTCTTCGAATGGGCAAGCTTGGATCACGTCCAGCCCGATGGTAAGTATAATTCCACTCATGCTTCGCCATTCACATACTGAACAAATTCCCAAGAGGCCGTCCTTCCCATCAACCCCGGCCAAGCTGGCTCCGGCTACAACAGCTCCGACGCATGGGACTACTTTCACATCAACAGCGTTGACAAGGACGCCGATGGTAACTACCTTATCTCCGCTCGCGATGCCTGCGCCGTCCACAAGATCAACGGTTCCGACGGCTCCATCATCTGGCGTCTCAACGGCAGGCGCTCTGATTTTGACATGGCCGAAGGCACCCCGTTTTGCTTCCAGCATCATGCGCGCTGGCTCGAGCAGTACGACGATATCGAGGTCATCAGTCTCTACGACAACAGCGCCCACGGTACGGAGCACGGCGGCGGTTCGGAGGTGCACACGGCATCGACGAGCAGTGGAAAGATCCTGCGGCTCAACACCACGTCGTGGACGGCCGAGTTGGTCGCTGCGTATTTCCCTCCTGATGACCTCCTTTCCAAGTCCCAGGGCAGCACGCAGATCCTCCCGGGCGGGAATGCGCTTGTCAACTGGGGATCTGAGGGTGCGCTGACCGAGTTCACCTCGGACGGCACGCCTGTCTTCCATGCATACGTCGATACGGGTTACCTTGGTTTTGGCGCAGAGAACTACCGTGCTTTCCGGTACAACTGGACTGGTCTCCCCAACGAAGTTCCCGCCATCGTCGCTCTCGAGGGTACCGAGGGAACCACGGCGTACGTCTCCTGGAACGGCGACACCGAGACTGCGGTCTGGCGCTTCTACGCCGTGACAGACGGCCACGGCTCGCGAGACTTCCTGGGCGAAGTGGTGCGCACAAGTTTCGAGACGAGCCTGCTCATCCCCGGCGCCAAGGTTACCAGCGTCACCGCCGAGGCGATTGACGCCCGCGGCCGGGTACTCACCTCGACAGCGTCTGTTCACGTGGAGGCGGAAATCCTCCCTCCTTCGTCCAAGCTTGACGAGGGAGTTTCTGAGACGAGCGGAAACAAGGCGCAGAAATCCCTTGATGATGAGAGTAACTGGTACAAGTACGCCATTCTCAAGGTGATGCGACTGCATGCGGACCTGTAATGTCCGGTTCTCAAGCACTGTCGAATGGCCATCCGTTGGACACACCGAAGAAAAGGAAGACTATGTCGCGAAATGACACACCACATTCGTTTTTGGTTCCATTATCGTATTTGTGGAACTGATGCAAGGGGGAGCGACACCATGCATATGGGAGGGGGGGATGAGGTTGCTTTTCACTGTTTCTTGAACGAACCGTTTCTAAACACTCCTTACATTTAGTTTCGCCAAACAGGGCGGTTTTACGTTCTGCCACTCCCTTAGTTAGCTGTTTCAATACAACTGTGTGTCTTAAAAACTTCAGGGGCTGGTCTCTTGGCGATGATCACCCAGGTCACCGCCACAGGGGCCTAGTGAGGTTTCATCCTGTCGATCCTGATTGCCAATTGTTCACCAGACGCGAAACTTTTGCAGATAATAGGCACCGTTGGTAGTGTAACAGTCCAGAAATTAGACGGTGCACGGAATTCACTCAAGATCGTAGGCACCAAGTATTCAACATCGTTGATAGCTTCATTAAGCTCTATCTATAGAACGCTAACACGCATGTACAACATCTCAACCACTGCAGATGTAACCCCCATTGTCGCAAATATTTACAGGTCGAAAGAAGTTCCTCCAAAAAGCCGACTATCGCTTGCTATAATACCACGGTTACCACGTAAAACTCTCCTCCACGAAATCCACGACGGTGTGTCCTTGCACCACTCGGACCGCTCCTCGAACGTCATCTGCCAGGGCGCCAGGTCCACAGACAGTAACGCACATAGCACCCTTCTGCTCCTGTACCTCCTTCTGGAGAAGGAGTGGAACGTTTGGTCGACCAGGGAACATGCGAACCGTGGTGCTGGCGCTGACGATGTCGCGAGGGTTTTGCGGCCGAGTGATGAAGATCTGAATGCGAAGGACATCTTTGCGGTTGGGGATTCGGAGGATGGTGTCCATGTAGGGTCGTACCCATTCGAGGGATTCATACTCGCGAATGATCCAGACGAGGGTGATTCGCCGAGTCGCAACAGTGCCTTCATTGTATCCCTCTAGGAGGTGGCGAATGTAGGAGAGCTGATGCGTGATTCCGGTAGAACCGGCAAACAGGACAGCGTGACCATAGGAGTCGAGGCTGTGGTGACCAGCGTACGGGCCTTCCATGGCGGCCTTCATACGCAGCGACCGACGGGAGTTGGACACTTGGTCGAACAGTTTGCGAGTCATGCCGGTCTGTGCGCCGATGAGGAAGGAAACGGACGTGGTCATGGTCGATTTGTCGACAGAGTGGAGGGGCTCCTTTTCGAGGACGGGTAGGGAGTTATCGGAGCTGTGACTTACCCAGCAGATGGAGAAGGGGTGGTTCTCCCACGCATTGATACCCCAGAAGCGAAGGTATGCGTGCGTGCCGGGCTGGATGTCCACGTATCGGGGTAGGTTGAGGGTGACGCGAGTGACCTCACCAGGCAAAGGCTCACAGATAGCGTCGGTGAAGCCCCTGGAAGACCAGTTGACGTAGAGGATTCGGAACATGCGAGCGAGGCGGTCAGCGAACCAAAGAGCCATGATGGCCATGATCCAGGGGAGCTGAGGAAGACCACCAGCGAGTTCGGAGGACGCGCAGTGAACCCAAGTGGCGACGAAGGAAACAAAGGCCAGAACGATGTGCACGTTGAGGAACGTCTCGTAGAAGGCGTGTCGGAGGGGTGAGACAGAGAGCAACATGAGAAGCACCATAGCGACGGTGCCAACCATGCCAGATCCCACGAAGAGCTTCGAGACGATCTCATCACCAACACCCTTCCAACCAATGTCAGCCACACAGACAATGGCCCACGCGATGGTGTGGATCAGAGCCTCGAGGACGACAATACGGCCCATCCATCGGTGCAGGAGGTTGTAGGTGTCGAAGCTGATCTTGAGGATGGTGATGAGAGGGTTGTTGCGACCGGCAAAGATGATCAGGGGCACCATGTTCACGAGGGACAAAGTGCCCGAGCGACCTCGCAGCTCGGCGCAAAACTCGTAGCGGTTCTTTTGTTGCCAGTTGAGGACGAACATGTAGGCGAAGTTGCTGCCCAGGTAGATGAAGAGCATGATGGAGTGGAGGCGCGAGGGCAGAGTGCCGATACTGATAGCCGAAGAGAGGCGGAATTCTCGATTGTGACGCTTGTTCCACAGCGGCGCATAGATGAGATGCTTCTTCATGCTCGGCATCCAGCTCCACTGCGAAGTTCGCCAGAAACCTTGCTTCTCTCCGGAGACAGACATGGCAGATACTTGGCGAAGCCTTGCCCACATGATCTCGGATATCCGTATCACGAGGACAATCATGGCAGTAATGCCCAGAGTCCACCACAGGATATCTTTAAAAAGCAGGTTCATCGGTTGGTTGACGCCATTGAGGGAAGTGTGGAATTCGGCGATGGTAGAAGTGGGATCCGTCTCTTCATGGGCGGCGGTTGCACGTTCGAAGAGTGTCGAGGTTGGAATGGCTGAGTCTGAGCCGGCGATCCGGCGCCGGAGGAAATCCATGGCGGCATCCATGGTTGTTGTGTGGAAGTTGGAAAAGTAACGTGAGAGCGGTGGGTAAGGAAGGAGGGCTTCTTTTGTAAGGCCAATCGTAATTCAGTTGAAGAAAGAGTGAATAGTCGCTGGTGATTAACAATGGGATACACCAAAGAAGTTGGGAAACTCCGAACAAGAGACACCGAGGTCAAGTGGTGGTGACGAGACGTGGTGTTCTTCTTCGTGTTCAGATGCTCAGAACATGTTTTTGTGATCGGCAGAAGTTGTTCGGAGATGGTGAAAGGAAAAGATTGAGTCCTGTTCAGAGATGAAGGTGTGTGATGGCAGTGGTGTGAATCACAGAAGACCAACGTTTACCACGTAAAATAAGAAAAGTTGTTGCTCCAGGCAAAATGATGAGTTGATGATCGTGGTACGGTTCGAATTCCAGATTCGCCTTGGTCCCGGTAGATGCTGGGTTCGATACTGACGGGTATGACAGTTGGGTGCGGTGCAGATATCGCGAGTGACGCAGGCCAGTGCGAGTGAGTGAGAGTGAGAGTGAGTGGGTGCCTGAAAGAACGGCGCCTTGAACACAATACACAAAGGACGGAAGAAAGGGTTTGTTTTGAATGAATCCAAAGTGAAGCGGAGTGCGAGGGCAAGCACACGAGGGCGTGGACGTGCTCTGCAGCTGGCAGCCAGGTGACGCAAGTGCAAGCAGCTGGCGGGCGGGCGAGGGCGAACTGGAACGGGGCGATGACGGTCCGCGGGGGTCGACGGAGAAGCAGACAGCTGGACAAGAAACTCAAGAATGAATAAAATCGGGTAATGGTCTCGACGTGTGACCAACCAGCCCCGGACTGAAATGTCTCGAAGAGCAAGAACAACGAAAAGAAGGGCAGAGTCACGCAAGACACGAGGGAGAGGAACAGGCTTCGAGGTGCAACGGGGTGGCGGGTGCGAGCGTCGTGATATGTTCGGTGGAGAGCCCAGGGCCACCCAGGGCCAGCACGTCGGCAGCCAGCCGACACCACAGCAGGTACCTACAGCGGGCACAGCGGACATGCATGCGGCCAAGTACCCTGGCCAGCTGCCTTTACCCCTGTTGACAACCAGGACGGCGCTTCTTGGCTTCTTGGCGGGCCCAGGACCGACCTGGGATCTTCGGGATCCTCCCATTAGCAACCTCTGCAATGCCTTTACACGCTCTCGTCTAGGATGCCGGGAACCCTGGGCCCGCTAGGTGCTGACTCCCAGCGACTCTTCGCCGGTGCGGGCTTGTGACTGGCCCCGACGCCCCAGTCGATAAGGCGGGGGCGCTGGGTTCGCGTGGCGGTCCCAGGGGCCTCCTTTGGGAATGTCGTTTGCATCCATGGCTCGCTGGGGCCCTGGTTGGTCTGCTACAGCGCCCACGCAACCACCCGAGGGTTCTGGACTCCCTTGGTCGTAAACGCGGCGCAGCTACACAGCATTGAGACCCAGCGAACCACAGCTCCCGTAGCGCCTGTATCTGTTCGCACATGCTGCTGGTCCGGTCTTTGGCGGTGCTTGGGTGCGTCCGGCGCCCGAATGGCGCCGCCCTACCCGGCCTTGCGCAGGGGGCCGCAGCGAAAGGCCTCCCGGCGGCTCAACCTATAGGACCAGAGATCTCGCAGCGATCTCAGGTGTCGGCCCCGGGCGGAGCGGCAGCACCGCTCAGTGGCCACTCAGCGGCCGCTCTGAAGACGCACTTGGTCTGAAACCCGCCACCTCGCTGGTCCTGGCTCAGGGGGCTGTGGCCCTGCAGGCCCTGATTCTGTCACTGCCTTCAGGGGGGGGCAAGGGGGCCAAGGGGGCCGCTGACAAGCGACTGGTTGGCGGTGCCGGGGGCCTCAGAGCCCTATCGAGCACGCCTACCACGCATGCACACGCAGTAAACCGTTGGCCTCCCGAGCGGGCCTGGGCGCCTCCAGGCCACTCGATGCCCCGCGGCCCAGCCGCCAGCAGACACGGACTCGGCTATCACGGGCACCATTGGCATCGTGGAGGCATCCAGCAGACCCAATTCGGGAGTGAGACTGTGCTCACCAGCGCCACAGCATGTCTCTGCTCTTTGTCTGGACGGCGCGTCTTGTGCCGGTGCTCAATGCCTTTGTGCCGTCATCCCGCGACGCCAAAGACGTCTTCGAGCGCGAACAAAGAATGGCCTGACGCTGTCGTAAGACAGCTCAGGGCGCCGACACAAGGGGACCGGAGATAGATCATGGATCTGAGCCATGGGTCGCGGCCATTGAGCAATCTTCACTGGTCAATGGTTCATCCTTGGTCAAATCCATCTGAACTATCTTCCATTGTTCGGATGTTCCAGGGCGAGCCCAATCCCAGTCATCCAGTCCCGTATCCGCACCCTTGGACGGGCTTCCCTTTCGCCAAGACACCGACGCCCAAGACCAGCCAGCGCCAGTACCAGCCTGGGGACTGTAATGATGAGTGTTTGATATGTCATCTCCATCTTGGGAGGGGTTGAGGCCTGCGTTCAGGCCTAGGAGGGACCCTGTAACAGCCCGTCATCCTCCCAGGGGCTCCTGGCCCGCTTCACCGATCGAATCTCGGCCTGTGGTTGATGGAAATGATTTGCACCTCAGTTAGATGCATTCCGGATTCCGGACGACGAATTGCCCCACCTCCACCGCCATGCCGGAACACCACTGCTTCTGGCATGGGCCGACACCTCGCGAGGCTCTGCATCCTTTTCGAGAAGTTTGCAGAAAAGCCAAGCCAAATCTCGAATGACAAGACTTCTAGCACGTCGCAGATAAAATGAACAGGCGCTCGACATGCTCGGCTGCGTCCTGGCTTCCACGCCTCTGGGAAACGTGATATGACAGGGGCCCATGAGCGCCCGCTGGCTTGTTTCTCAAAAGGAGAACACCTACTTCAGGCCTCGTGGCCGGGTGGTCAATCATAATGGTCGATCATAGTGGTCGCAGATGAGGTTGAGGGTGTGGTGGTCCACGGTCCTAGCCATGTCCTCACTGGCGGTCGTTTGCGCCAATCCGGAACCAATTGACATGGGCATACGGAGAGAAGGCGAAGCCCCCCTAGCTATCTGCCGTCTCACCTTTGATTGTTACCCAAGATGTCATCAGCACTTCGTCGCCCTCAGCCCATTTATACAGCTTCTCGTCAGGTCGACTGCCGGCCCTGCCCGCATCTGCTCACTGCCATCTACGATCTACGGCTCATAATGCGGGAGTTGAGAAGTTTGTTTCGGATCTCCGCGCGTAAAACCTCCTGTACAAACAGGATCTAAAAGCCAGTAGATCTCATCTGATAGCAAGCGAAAATGGCCTGATGGTCAGTGAGCCTGCCTAGCGGGCTGTCAACCTTCGGTCTGTGCAAGGTGAAGGGCGCCACAGCCGAGCCCGAGCTCAGCCACATGCGGCGTTCACCTTCGGCCAGACGGCGCGCGCGCGCTCAATATTGTAACCTAAGGCAGCCACGGTCTGCTCCGTGATGCTCCCGAACAACGCCGGAAATTTCCAGACGGCTATCACGAGCCGCCATTGAACATCCGTTTAACAGCCATTGCGCCCGACACAATGGGTTCCGCCGAGTCGAAACCAATCTCCTCACATGTGTGGAAGGCGTACGTCCCCCCCGGTCCCCAGAACCCCAATCCTAGCTTCAATGGACCGCTGATGGTGTGTCAATAAACAGCTCAGCGCCGAACGGCCTCTCACAAGATCTCGTCGACTCACTCCAGTCGAGCCACGAGGTACTTTCAACCCCACCCTACCACGTCTAGGAAACTCGATTCAAGCTCTGAGGATGAAAAGCTAACCCTCCGGAACCCCCTCAGACCGATGCCTCCCGCGCCAAGTTAGTCGAGCAGCAGATCCAGGCCCGCGTAGCCGAGGAGCTCAAGAAGCTGCAGCAGCAAGAAGCCGAGGCCCTCAAGGACGCCCAGGAGAAGCTCGCCGCTATCGAATTCAAGGCTGACGATGGCCCGTCGAACCACACCGTCAGCAAGGAGATTGAGGAGATGCGCAAGAAGCTAGAGGCTCGCAAGCAGGTCCGCGCCCTGCCCGAGGCTGTCGAGGGAGCGCGCAGCAAAGTCATCCAATGTCTGCGGGATAACGACCGACGACCGCTCGATTGCTGGAAGGAGGTTGAGGACTTCAAGGCCGAGGTCAAGAAGCTCGAGAAGGGCTGGGTGGAGAAGGTGGTGGCTTGAATATGAGGAGGTCCAAGAGGGGGGAAAGTTGCCCACCCGGTTCGGGTGATTTGGATCCTATAGACGACGACGGTTTCGGTGACGGGATGAGACCGGCATTGCGTGTACATTACGGCATCGGCGGCGGTAAAAGCTGCATACAGAAAACAATGTACGAGGGACTCATAGACCCAGGGGCGGCCCTGTTTGCCATTCAGCATCTGACCCCCTAGCTTCACTTTGTGATCCCGTATCCGTCTTTTTTTCTGCCTGCTTCTCGGCCTTCTTTCTCAATCCCTCGGCTCGTTTCCTCTCTCGTCTCGCAGCCACATCCTCCCACTCGTTGCCCTCCGGGTTCCGCCTTGGCGCAGAGATGCTGATCACAGCATCACGGAACGCGACCTGGAACCGCTCGATGCGCTTCGTATTCTCGGCGAAGCGCTCGTTGGCGATCCGGATGAGCGTTGGAAGGTAGTCGGGCGGGACAAGGCGTTGCTGGCGTCCGTCAACCTGTTGCCCGACAAGTGACTCAAAGGCGAGCCCCATAGAGCGGATAGCTACCATGGGCGTAGCTGCGTCTTTTCCATTTGGGAGCAGGTTGATAGCACCAGATTCGCGAAAGCCGGCTTGGAGACCACAGCGGAGGAGCAATTGGGCGTGCTCTGGGGATGCAGTGAGGACATGCAGAATCTACGTGAAATCTCAGCATCGTGTTCAGTCTCACATCGTGGAAACCTTGATATGTCTGTCCGTCTCCAGCTTAGAAGAGACATTGGCTTGCTTACCATGGCCTCAAACTTGAAGTGAATAAGTCTCCTCTCTTTGACCACCTCTCCCACCTCCTGAACATCAGCTTCCGACTCTGCCAGTCCCAGAACACCAGCCCAGTCCGCATCTCCCTCCACCTCAGGCACCGGGTCATGAGAGACAAACAACCACGTCCCTCCAGCACCCTTGCCCCCTACACCCGCTACCTGGTCATCCTCTGCATCTGCATCAACCACACGCCGGCCTTCGAGGAAGACACTGACCCGTCCCGCGCAGCTGCTGGTCGTGACAAACCCGGCAGCCTGGTTGATCTCGTCGATGAGGTCGCGGATGCCCACGTCTACAGAGCCCTTGGGCGACGCATCAGCGTAGTCGGCACTTGGAACCGCGAGCTGGTCGAGAATCCGCTTCTTCTTGTCGACGAATGCGGGCGCGGCGGCTGCGAGGCCCTGCATCGTAAGGGATCCGGGTTTGTTAGTGCGGTCACGAGGCTGAGATTTTGGTGCGCAGTGGTTATCGTTGGAGGGGCAGGAGAGAAGAGGGGCGGGCCAAAGGGTGAGTTAGTCCAGTATCGCGGGTGGTGGAGAAATTCTCGGGATCGTGTTAGATGGTCAACGCAACCTTATCAGCGCGGGGTAGCACTACGTACTTCAACCGCGCACTTGCGGCTCCAACCTCGTGATTCCCGGGGGTAATCGAAATTCAACCTCCTTCGAACATTGCCAGCAAGACCAGATCACCGAGTCAGACGCCCAGGGAGCTTGTTTATTGTTCATTCTTCTTTTGTATTGTCTACACTATGACGCAGCTGCTTTCCTGCTTGCTAACCTGACTGCAACCTTAGCTAGCTGCGATTTACCCAACGCCAAACAATGAAATCCCGATGCTATAAGCCCCTATTTGGCCCAATCCGAACTGTCAACTCGACCAGTTTTATTCCAAAACGCCTGATACAATGCCGCATTCATCAAATCATCATCAGGACATCCGTCTCCTCCGTGCAAGTGTACATTACAAGACGGTCTGAGCCTGAGCCTGGGACTGGGCCACCTTTTCAAGTGCGGTGGCCAGTTTCTCCTCTTGCTGTTTGCGCTCCATCTCGACCAGGAACTCAGAGTATCGCGACTTCTTGTTGTGGATGCCGCACTCAGTCTTGGCCTGGCCCTTCCATCGGCCGGCGCGCTCATCCTCGCCGTCGCCGACGGGGACGGTGGAGTGCCAGTCGCCGATGGACTTGTACCCTTGGTCAAGGAGGGCGTTGTACGGCACGTTGTTCTCCTTAATATAGTTGTTGACCTGGGTGAATGACCAAGCGGCCATGGGGTTGATCTTGACAACACCCCGCTCATCATCGAATTCGATGATGGGAATAGATCCACGGGCAGCGCCCTGAGATCGACGACGTCCGTTAAGCACGGCAGAGATCTTGAGCTCTTGGTAAGCCCGCTGAAGGGGCTCGACCTTGACGATCCAGTCGTACATCTCGGATGAGTGTGTGTACATCTCCTTGCCATAGGTCTCCTCAAACTGCTCGACAGTGTCCACGCCATCAGGCTTGAAGATGTGCACAGGAACGTTGGGGTATCGCTCCTTGACCCGGTTGATGAGGTCGTGGGTCTCATTGAAGTGATACAAGGTATCCAGGAAGATGAGGTCGACGGTCGGGGAGTTGGGCTGCTCAGTCTGGATCTTGGACAACATGTCCATGGTGGCGAGGCCGGTCAAGCCGAAAGCGGTCGACTGGTACAGGTTGGGGAACATGACCTTGCAAAACCGGAGGATGTCCATGGGATGCATAGGTTCCAACATATTGTTGAGGTGGTTGATGTGGGCCTTGGTAAGAGACACTAGAGGGAGGGTTGTCGACGATGAGGGCGAAGAGTACTCTGACGAGTGCCCCGAGGCATATCCTGACTCGCAATCCATCTTGATGTCTGCGAAGGACGACTGAGATGATGACTGGGTAATAGTGGCTGGCATGTTGGCGACTGTTGAAGGGTGGCCACTGGAGAGGGATTGTTGGGTGAGGCTTTTCGAGGGCTGAGAGGAGGAGAAAGACTGTCCCAGGAGAGGGGGTTGAGTTATAAGAGCCGGGGTCGAGGTGAGAGAAGGGGTGGCTCTGGGATGATGTTGATGACGCAAGCGGTTTGCTGACTTGATACAGATTTGAAGACGAAGCACGACAGGGCGAGGGAGATGGGCAATGATGTGATGACAACAACGGGCACGAGAACAAGCAGGGCAGTCGAAATCTTTAAGAGAGCCCAGTTGTGCTGGCGAAGGGGGTGCTTACATGTTAAGCCCGGGCGACCGCCCGCACCCCCCCGTTCCAGGCAGCCTTAGTAATTGGGGGAAAACATGCATTGAGCCAACCGGACCCGAAAGCTACGATGATCCACGGTGCCTGTGATGCGCTGGGCAAGAATAAGAGGGGAGGTGCAATTGCGCCATCGCCGCCATGAGAATTGTCAGTCTCCGGGTTGTGTCTGGAAGCGATCACATCATCGACGCTATCCCTTTCGCGATGGTGGGTGCTGCGGCTGATTGGTCTGGGCGCCGGGCCTCAACTGGGCGGCTGGTCGCCGGGACATGGCTCGCCGCGGTGTCGGCAGCAACCGCACCACTACAAAGCCGCCGAGCCGGAGGTAATGAGTACATTTTCTACTTTTCTACAACCGGGCACCCCCGTGTCTCCTTGTTTATTTGGCGGGGACTGGCTGGCTGGTGGGCTCTTTTTTTACGGCGGCGTCGGAAGGGTTTTCATGGAAGGGGAGTGGATGAGAGAGCCACCAGACCTGGGATGGTTGGGGCCTGGATTAGAAATGGGGCATGGCATCGGCGGCATTTGGAAATGAGATGATCTCATGGCGGAGGGATTCAAGTGGTCTCGCTTACAAAAGCCGTGGTGGGATTCCCATTGTGAAAGGGCGCATGAAGAGGCGTAGGCATGGTGGGATCGTGGACCTAAAGTCTCCTCTTTCTATGAAAGGCAAAAGGGCATGAGGGCGTCTTCGCAGCGAGCATGTCATCGCAGCCCTGCGTTGCGTCTTTCGCGGCGGTCAAGCGGCGTCTCTCTGCCTCTTGGTGGTGTCGCCAGAGGATCCTGCGCTGTCGCCACCGGCTTGGGCTTGGGCTGGGGCTTGGCTGGGGCCTGGACAGCGGGCGGCTGGTCTTGGCCTTGGATCGACGGCCCGTAGTACGGCAGTTCTGCCAGTTCTGGATGTCGCCATACTGTCGCTACGCCTCGATGGCACGCATCTGAGCCTGGGCCTCGACCGTCTGGCAACTGGCAATGGGATGTGATACATCCCACGTCCAGGTGCCTATAAAAGCGCTCGCTCGGAAACCATGTTCATCGGGCGGCAACTGTCTGGTGAAGTCATTGCGGCATCTCGCTCGTGTGCCGCCGACAGCCCGACCGAGACAGGGTGTCTGCCGAGGTGCCGATGCAAGGCACGAGGGCGTATTAGGAAACCCCCCCACAGAGTCCACGGCCTGTCGGACTGTATTTTGTGGGCGGAGCGAAAATGAGGGGAAGGAGAAACGTTATCCCGCGCTCGCCCTGTGTCTCTTTTTCTCGCCTCTTTCCTCGTCTCTTCGGATGGCCCGGGCCTCGGTGCCCGGCAGTCCGAGCATCCCTGTCCGAAATCTGAATCTTGAAGCATCTTGAAGCATCTGCATCTGTACCGAGCAACTGCCTTAACTCCGTGCTTACTTAGCGCTGCTGGATTAGTCAACCAGCGACATCCGCCTGCTTTGCAAGCCGACCGACTCGATGACGTCTCGACTCTATGAAACGCATTTCAAACAATGCTCACTACACGATGATGCTGGATCTTTACCTTCTTGACATGTTCAGCAGGCACATGTGTCATCAACATGATTACCAACTCTCGTCTCTCGTAGGCCGTCCCTTCTCGACCTGCATGAGCGAACACGCCAGGCATTATGGATCTTGCAACCAAACCAGGTAGGTCTGTAAGCATGTGCCTGCACATCAAAGAGATCTGGATTGTATCTCTTCTTCACTCGATGCGGATCTGAGAGTGGCGGTCGACTGTCCACATCGTCAACGCGAATAGCCTCGTGGAGCCTGCAGACTGTGGGTGTCTCGGGCGGTGCGTGCGTGACATGACCTCATACGAACATTCGTCCCTCGCAAAAACGCGGGCGGATTTGGCCCAATCACATTGCACCAAACTGACAGCGCCGCACGAGCCACATACATCGCCAACGGTTTGGCGGGGCTGATGAGGGAATCGCGCGGGACACAATCACTCATCAACCCGATGTTTTGAGATCGACACCAAGACTTTGAGATCGTCTCCGTGGCTTTGTCGACCCGCGGCTTTCCGCATCTATACGCTCCTGCTTCCACTCCCTGCTTGGCTACACGGAGCTTACTGTAGCTCTTTGCCCTAGACAAGCCAGCCAATCTCCCAAGGCACCCGGAACCAGACAGAATTCCGAGCCCCCGCTCTCGCCCTCACTCGCACAATGGACGAAACGAGCCCCGCCAAGCACAATGCTGCTCGCCCGCAGCTGACGAGCTCAATGAGGAGCAGCTCCTATCTCATCGACCACCAGCAGTATCGGCCTCCGAGGCAACAGGACCAGTTCCAGGGCATCGACACGGTGGTGGAGGATCTGGCCAATGCCTCCGTCTCCTCGCCCAAGCCCATCCTGCCTTTCAATGGCATCCCGTCCGAGGAGAACCCCCCCACGGTTGTGGACAGCGGGCTGAGCCATGCCTACTCCCACCCCAACTGCGCGCCTCGCGCCGGCGACAAGACGGATCGCCTCATCGCGACGCTGTTCTACAAGGGGAGGGCCGGAAACAGCTCGCCCATCAGGCCCAGCGTCACTGACAGCAACGAAACTCTGCCCGCCAACCTCGCGCCTACCACCGACCCCAAGGAGTTCCCGCTCGAGCCACCAACGCAAGAGTCCGAGCAGCTAGACCACATCTACGGCTCCTACATCTCGCCGCTCTGCATCGCCTCCTTCCTTCATCTCATGTCCACATTTCCTCTGGAGCGAGATGCCCCTGAGCCGCACTCGTCGCATCGATGCTTGGATAACCACGAGCACCCGCGTGTCGTGGAGCTTACCCTTTCTCCCGTTCCATCTCCTCAGTACCTCAGCTTAAATGACTTGCGGAAACACGAGATGATCTACCGCTTCGAGCAGGAGTGGAATGTCGATGTCGTTCTCCAGCGAGACGCCGTCTGGAGGCGCCACCCTCGCCTGGTCGTATTCGACATGGATAGCACTCTCATTACCCAAGAGGTCATCGATCTTCTGGCCGAGACTATCAAGGATCCCCCAAACTTGCCTCAACTTGTTGCGGAAATCACTCACCGCGCCATGATGGGCGAGTTGGAATTTGAAGGCTCCTTCCGTGAGCGTGTTGCTCTCCTGAAGGGACTACCTGCCACCATGTTCAAGGACCTCCAGTCCGTTTTGGATGTGACCAAGGGTGTCCCTGAGTTGATTAAGGCTTTGAAGCGTCTGGGCGTCAAGACGGTCGTCCTCTCTGGCGGCTTCCAGCCCCTGACTGGTTGGCTTGCCGGCGAGCTGGGTATTGACTACGCGCACGCCAACGAAGTCGTCATTGAAAATGACAAGCTCACGGGCGAGGTCCAGGGCATCATTGTGGGCAAGGAGCGCAAGCGCGACCTGCTCGTTGAGATTGCCAAGAAGGAGGGAATTGACTTGTCACAGGTCGTGGCCGTTGGTGACGGTGCCAACGACCTCCTGATGCTGGACAAGGCCGGGTTGGGAGTTGCGTGGAACGCAAAGCCGCGGGTGCAGATGGAGGCGGACGCACGTTTGAATAGTGAGAGTTTGTTGGATCTGTTGCATTTGTTTGGCTTCACGAGTGAGGAGGTTGCGGCGTTGACCGCATAGTGGCGTTAAGAAGAGACGGGGCCGCAAGGAAGAGGATGAGGGTGTTTGGATGCTTAAAAATACATGAGACAAGCAAGGTGTTAGGCCATTACGATACCAGGCAACAGAAATATGAAAATGTTCGAAGAAATAACCGGTTGTTCATGCAGTGTGAGTGTCGATACATCTCCTCATAAACGGTTGTCGCTAGCATTAGCTGGTGAGGCGTTCACTGGGGCCAATACCGGCCGGTAGTCCGAGCTCTGGGATTGAGAACCGAGGCATAGAGACACAATCAACACAGCAATTGGCAGCAATGAACTCGAGAATATAGACACAAAGCTAGAAAATCTTATAGTGCGCCATGGGTCAGGTCAAACATATGTAATCCAATGCTCGAGCCCAGTCGATCCTTCATCTACACAGCAGGAACGAAGACGTAGTTTCTGCAGCTCCTCTCTCCGCTCAATTCGCCATTCACACCTGCATACTTGCGCATACAGCCTCGCTATCCGTCCGGTCTCTCGCTTTAAGGGTAGCCCTCCTTGCCCCACTTGTTGAACTTCTCGTGGAGCTCGGCGGGGAGGGTGACGTTGGGAACGACGACGACGTTGAGGGCGCTAGGGGCGTCCTTGGGGTCCTGGCTGGCGTCGCCATTGGGGTAGTACTTGTACTTGCCCAGGGTCTCGGTCTCCCAGGGGTGGCCGTCCTTGGGGATGGCGACGGCGTTCTCGGAGGTGGCGCCGGTGGGCGATCGGCCTAGTGGTTCGCAGCATGGTCAGCAATTTGCGTGGTGCTTTTTCGAAGTCATCGTCAATGGGTCGTCATACCGAAGTAGTAGCCAGCACCGCCGAGGGCAGAGAGCATGACACCGCCGAGGATCTGCAATTGAGGCATACACGTTAGCCATTGCTCTATGAGCCGGTCGTTTGTCGTTCGATTGAAGCAGGCTACGCCGCGGGCATTGTCGGGTGGGCCGAGGAATTATGACGCACCAGAAGCTCAGGGTTGCGCTTGGTCTCCTTCTTGAGCTCAGCGTTCTGAGCAGCCTCGAGACGGCGGGCGGTGGTGGAGAGGAAGCGGCGGGTGACTTGGGAGGCCATTGTGACAGTAGTTGCGGTTCTGCGGGCGAGAAGTGCGAGAATGCGGGAGGGTTTCGGTGGTGGTTAGGTTGAAGCTGGAAGTCCTCGTATGATTTCGGCGAACCATCAGCGGCCCAGTTTGCAGAGCGTGCGATTGGCCAATCGAACCTGAGCTCTGTCACGTGTAGTGTCACGTTTTCTAAAAGTCGGATGACGGTGACGTCTTACTGCGGCACGAGCCAGCTGATCTGACAATCATCGATGCCTGAGGCCTGAGGCTTGAGGCTTGAGGCTTGTGGCTTGTTGCTTGATGCTTGACAAATCCCGATTCCGGTGGCCTGGATCGTGCTTGGTGCTTGGGCCGCCGTACTTGGTCCGTCCCGTCATCCGTCATGCACAGCGGAGACTTGTCAATGCCATCTCGAGGAATGAACCCAGCCTCCCATGCAATGACGTCTACGTGTGTGCGCCGTCATTCGCCAGGCACAGGACGCGGTGCTGCAGATGATTCCGTGGCCGCGGGAGCGTGACGTTTCCCAACGTAGCCGTCGATCTGGAGTACATATATACACACACGGCTGGGGACTCTCACGACGCGCAGTACTACCAGCTCTGTACAGACAGTACATCACATGGTCGCAAGCATGCACTGTCCAGGAGCAGGGCACCAGGAGAATAGGCCATTCCATTGGTCTGCTGGCGCTAGGACACCTCTGTGCAGACAAAGTAGATTAGGTTGTTTTTTCGACGAGGTCTGGCCCCTTACATGGGCCCTCGTGGACGGGACGAGTTACCTCAGGCCTCTCGCACCAAAGGGGAGAGGGGACACGGGTGGGCACGTTATCCCCAATGCAGCAATCCAGCCAGCGTCCAGCCAAAGATCCGCAAAAAAAGGAACAAGCATCGCATCGTCTCTTCTTCACCCTCTCGAGTCGTCTTGTTCCCGTCCCGACTGGTTTTCCCTTCTTTCCCCCCCCTCACTTCCTTTCTTCTGTATCCGTATCACTCGAGACGAGTCCACCCTGACACACTCCTTTCTCTCATTTTCTCCTTCCCTCCCTCTAATCCCCGCCTCCGATTTCTAAGCCCTTGGCCCACATCCACGTCTCGTCTGCGTCTGCGTCCGCCCCTTAGACTTGTCATCCAGACTCCAGCACAACACGAGCCACCAACCGATCCTGCCGACCACACGGTTCACCGACGCGCCAACCCCCCCGACGGGCTCATTATCCACGAAAATCGATGCGAGCGCGATAGTCCTATGCGATTTTAAGCACACATCGAACGCGTACTCTCTTCCCGCGCTTCCGGCCGCGACAAACCATCGCATATCCGAGTTAACCGACAGTGACGACCACCAACCGTTGCCATGGCTTCGAAGAAAGAAGACGATGGCTTTCCGACACCCCAAATCCCCCGTTCCGAAGTTCCCGGCCCCCCCAGCATCATTTCCTCCCGGATGACGGACATTGCCAGTGAAGATGGCGACGAGATAGACACGAACCGACAGAGAATGAGCCTGCCTAGGAGCGTAGATGTGGGATCCCGGCCCGGTACTGCACGCACAGGGGCCTCCTCCAAGGGCGCATGGCAGGGGCAATCGCCGCGAAAGAACTATGTCGCTGGTGTCGCGGCCAAGCGGCGGAGCACTGCCAGCACAGCCGCTGGATCTACCAGCCAGACACCGAGTCTTTCCAACCGCAGCCATGTCCCTTCGCTGACATCGCATGCCTTCTTCCGCCCGATGAGCTCGCAGAAGCTGCAGGCCCAGCGAGGAGGCGCGCCACGTCCGTCCACCATGAGCCAGCAATCCATGAACTTCGACGACAATGCGACCGATTTGGGTGGTAGTGTGACCCGCCAGAGCATCAACTCGAACACGATTGCCCAGGTTCAGCGCACTTTGACCGACGAGGAGAACATGCAACCCCCTCCATCTCGAGGCACCGAGATGACAGAGCAGGAAACCTTGGACAGGATCACGGCAAACACAAGCCCAAGCCACGGCCATTATCCCGCGGGAAGTTTAACGGATAGCGTCCGTCCCTTGCAGGGCAAGTTGGATCACAAACAAACCATTCAACACAGAATCAACGTCGACAAGAGTTACCGAGACCTCGGCAACCTACCCAGTCCCATCAAATCCCCACGGTCGTTCCGGTCTAGCTTCCTCATCCCAAGCAAAAACGACCAGGGACAGAGCCTCCCGAACCGGAGTACCGAGGGTGCCGAGAAACTGCCATCATCTGCATCGTCGCCGCAACTTCGACCGATGGATTCCCAAGGACAACGACCAAAAAGGGCTCCCCAGCAACAAACTCAAAACCCCGGCCTGGGCCGCGTGCACCAATACTTTGACGGAAACACTATCTTCTGTCTTGGTGGCCGATGGCAAAACACGAGGCAACGACCTATCAATATTGCCACCGGCTTCGCCATCGTTATTCCTTGCGTCCTATTCTTCGCTTTCGAGGCGCCATGGTTGTGGAAGAACATTTCGCCTGCGATTCCAGTCATATTTGCCTACCTCGCATACATCTGCTTCTCCTCATTCATCCACGCCTCCGTTTCGGATCCTGGTGTAAGCATTCTTCACATGTAGCCCAAATGCATTCAACCACTGACATCAATAGATCCTACCACGAAACCTTCACCGGTTTCCACCTTTGGACGAGGAGGATGATCCCCTCCGACCCGGCCCACCAACTACCGACTGGGCCCTAATCAAATCAGCCGAGTCCAACACGGCGGCCATGGAAGTCCCAGTTAAGCACTGCCGAACTTGCAACATCTGGCGGCCGCCGCGTGCTCACCACTGCCGCCTCTGCGACAACTGCATCGAGACCCACGACCACCACTGTGTATGGCTCAACAACTGCATCGGAAAACGCAACTACCGATATTTCTTTACTTTTGTTACATCTTCCACAATTCTCGCTGCCTACGTCATCGGCACGAGTCTCGTCCAAATCCTCACTTACAAAAATCGCGAGGGAGTTTCATTCAGCAAGGCCATGGGACATTTCCCCGTTCCCTTCGCGCTCATCATTTACGGCTTCATCTTCTTCCTCTATCCTGCCGCGTTGATGGGATATCACATCTTCCTCACAGCCCGGGGCGAAACAACGCGAGAGTATATGAACTCGCACAAGTTTGTCAAGAAAGAGCGATTCCGGGCGTTCACTCAGTCAAACGTGATCAAAAACTTCATCGTCGTCATGTGCCGTCCCCGGCAACCAACCTACTACCGCTTCAAGGGCCAGTACCAAGATGGCGACCAGCGCCTGGGCATCCGAAGGGACAAGCGCCCTCGAACCAACTCTTTGGAGTTGGACAGTGTGAAGCCAGCGGCGCCAAGTTTCCAGGGCCCCGTGTCATTGAGGTCCGAGAACCATGGGTAATTACGGCGCATATGAACAGGACCGTTTGTTTCTTTTGTGCTGATTGTTCTTTTCTCCATATGAAAGCGGCGTGACTTCTGGGAAGCATTGACCATTTTTTCTACAACAGTGAGGGGAGAAGCCCCGGTAATGTCTTTTTTATTATACCCTTGACAGTTAACCTCATGTATTTTTTCTTGTATCATGTTTGATGGAATGCAGGCTTTGCCGGCAAAAAAAGGGCGTTGACGCCACAGGGTGGAGGATGGGTGATGCGGAGCTACTTATTAGCCTGGTATGCAGTACTTAGATTTCAATCCAAACAAGTCGGGCTTTACTGTCCCACGTGCTATTTTTTTTTCCTCGCGTCGTAATGCAGTGAATTGTTGGAGGGAGTTCCTTCTGAGGTCTCGTCATTGGTGACACAGGGGTGGCTGCAGAGTGGTTTGGGGGGACAAAGTAAAAACCACTCATGTCTCTGAGCACACGCTGGCTCACTCAGCTTATCATGCACATGAGTCAGTACCACTCTACAGACCAAGACAGGAAAAAGAAAAGGAATAGGACAGGTAAGACAGTCCCAGAAGGGAAAGCGCTGGATAGAAACGCTGGTCAAACAGGGCTCTTGCAGTCGGTTTGTGCACTTTTCTCATCCGTTTCGCCGAGTGTAGGGTAAATGTTGGCTGCCAGACTGCCAGTGATGATGGACCGGAAATGCACGTGGAAAGGGATTGGCTGGATCTCGGTGGAGCGCGGCAGGGATTAAGACGAGGGGCAAGCGGGGATGCCGGGCGATAAGGCTTTCTTCGGCTGTGTCTCGCTATGATAAGAAAAAAATTTCAGGCGCTGCCACAATTGCTGACCATTTACGGGAGGTAGTGGCGGCAGCCCAACCAAGCGAGTCCCTCCTTCTACCAGTCTTTTCTATCTCCCATCCTTCACGCCGCACACAAGGGCCTCGTTGGTTTTGCTTCATCTTCCAGCGTCCCCAGGCTACCCTCAGACTGATCGAGGCCTTCTTCCATCGACGTCGACGCTGTATCCCGCAGCGATGCCTCACCCCGTCTCGCCGCCGTCGGTACACCCGATGATGGTGTCCAAGGACGCCCCGCCCCCGCCATCGCAGGAGACGGTCGACGACCTGCTCAACACCATCTTCACAGCCAAGACGTCTGCAGTCTCCATCGACGCCTGCTACGCCCTGTGCGAGCTCCTGATCACCTCGGTCGGCTTTGCTGGCCTCACCCAGTACGGCATCCTCGCCG
Source organism: Cylindrodendrum hubeiense (assembly GCA_014621425.1). Taxonomy (NCBI): domain Eukaryota; kingdom Fungi; phylum Ascomycota; class Sordariomycetes; order Hypocreales; family Nectriaceae; genus Cylindrodendrum; species Cylindrodendrum hubeiense. The sequence goes on along the minus strand of JAANBB010000093.1, from coordinate 19,458 downwards.
AGGTCAAGAAGGCCGCCGCCGATAAGAAGTCTGGGCTCCGCCGCGAGTCCAGCCAGAACCTGCTCGGCGCTATCTTTGAGCGTTTTCTCCCCCGCCAGCCCGTCAGCCAGGTCGTCCTCCTGCTCCAGGATGGCGGCATGGTTCCCTGTGCCCTCGACGCCCTTGCCGATAAGGGCTCTGTCGTCCGCGATGCCGCCCAGTATGGCCTGGACGCCATCTTCACCAACCTCAGCTCCGAGGCCCTCGTCGTCGGCCTGCTGCCCGCTCTGACCACCTACCTGTCTAAGAAGACAGGCAAGTGGCAGGGCACCGTCGGTGCCTACAAGTTGATGCAGAGGATGGCCGACAAGGCCAAGCTCAGCGTCGGAGGCACCAAGGAGGAGGCCATCGAAAAGGACGTGCTCCGCGACTCCATGGGTGATAAGCTTGCCGGCCTCATCCCCGTCGTCGAGAGCGGTATGCACGACCTCAAGTCTGAGGTCGAGAAGCAGGCCGTCCTGACCATGACTTCCCTCACTACCCTGCTGTCAAACGACGATGTCGCCCCTCGAATCCCTCTCCTTATCGAAACCATGCAGCACCCCTCCACCCAGACCCTCCAGAAGGCCATCCACGCCCTGTCCATGACCACCTTCGTCGCCATCGTCACCTCCCCGGTCCTGGGTCTGTTGACTCCTTTCCTCGAGCGATCCCTCAACACCCCCAGCACATCCCAGGAGGTCCTTCGCCAGACCGTCGTCATTGTTGAGAACTTGACCAAGCTTGTCCACGACCCCATCGAGGCCAGAACCTTCCTTCCCAAGTTGACTCCTGGTGTCAAGGGTGTCTGCGACCGTGCCTCTCTTCCCGAGGTCCGAGAGATCGCTGAGCGAGCCCTGGACACCATGGAGAAGGCTATGGGTAACGAGGAGGACATCATTGCCCGCACCTCTGGTGAGGACGTCGCCAAGGTTCTCGACGAGAAGATCAAGCTGAACAAGGGTCTCGCCGGCCACTTCGAGTTCTACAAGTCGCTTCGCCCCTACATTGCTGACGTCGTTGCCATCGACGTCAACTACCGTTTTGTTACCCGCATCGCCGCCCGCGTGGCCCCTCAACTCCAGGGCCTTATGCAGGACGCCGAGGCTGCTCAGAAGGTTGCCGACGCCGTCCAGAATCACTTTGTTGAAGAGGATGAGAGGCGTTACGGTGTCCCCGAGAAGGAGGATGATGGCGAGATTGAGATCGTCAACGCCGACTTCTCCCTCGCCTATGGTGGCATGTTGCTACTCTCCCACACCAACCTGCGACTGCTCAAGGGTCACCGCTACGGTCTTTGCGGCCGCAACGGTGCCGGAAAGTCAACCCTCATGCGAAGCATTGCCAACGGCAAGCTCGAGGGCTTCCCTCCCCAGGACGTTCTGCGAACCTGCTTCGTAGAGCACAACCAGGGCGAGGACGCTGACATCAGCATTCTCGACTTCGTCGCCAAGGACCCCGAGATTTCTTCTCAGGGCATGGATCGTATCTCTGAGGTTCTGACCGAGTTTGGTTTCAGTGCTGGCCCCGAGGGTCGACAGGCCGAGAAGGTTGGCTCCCTCTCCGGTGGTTGGAAGATGAAGCTGGCTCTGGCCCGAGCCATGCTGCAGCGCGCTGATGTTCTTCTTCTGGACGAGCCTACTAACCATCTTGATGTTGCCAACATCGCCTGGCTTGAGAACTACCTCAAGACGCACCCGGACATTACCAGTCTGATCGTCTCTCACGACTCTGGCTTCCTGGACAACGTCACCACTGACATCTACCACTACGAGCCCGGTAAGAAGCTGGCTTGCTTCAAGGGCAACCTGGCTGCCTTTGTCGACATCCGCCCCGAGGCTAAGAGCTACTACACTCTGTCGGCCTCCAACGTTCAGTTCAAGTTCCCTCCCCCGGGTATCTTGACTGGTGTCAAGTCGGCCACCCGTGCCATCATCCGAATGACCAACGTCAATTTCAGCTACCCCGGCACTACCAAGATTTCCCTCGCAGATGTCTCTTGCCAGCTTACTCTGTCGTCCCGTGTCGCCATTATCGGCCCCAACGGTGCCGGTAAGTCGACTCTCATCAAGTTGCTCACTGGTGAGACCATTCCCTCTACCGGAAAGGTCGAGAAGCACCCCAACCTCCGTATCGGCTACATCAAGCAGCACGCGCTGGAGCACGTTGAGATGCATCTTGAGAAGACTCCCAACCAGTACCTCCAGTGGCGATACGCCAATGGTGATGACCGAGAGGTCCACATGAAGCAGACCCGTCTGGTTTCCGAGGCCGATCAGGCTCAGATGGACAAGTGGATCGACCTCAAGGACGGCGGCTCTAGCAAACAGATCGAGGCACTTGTCGGTCGACAGAAGTACAAGAAGACGTTCCAATACGAAGTGTAAGCTACCCGTCCTCTTAACCACAGACGCCATTGATGCTAACAGAAAATAGTAAATGGCGCAACCTGTTGCCCAAGAACAACAGCCAGATCTCTCGTGAGACCCTTCTTGAGCTTGGCTTCGACAAGCTCGTCCAGGAGTTTGACGATCACGAGGCTTCTCGTGAGGGTCTGGGTTACCGTGAGCTTCAGCCCTCGATCATCTCCAAGCACTTCGAGGATCTCGGCCTCGACCCCGAGATTGCCAACCACAACGAGATCGGCTCTCTGTCCGGTGGCCAGAAGGTCAAGGTCGTCATTGCCGGTGCCATGTGGAACAACCCCCATTTGTTGGTTCTTGACGAGCCTACTAACTTCTTGGATCGTGACTCTCTTGGTGGCCTCGCTGTCGCCATCCGCGAGTTCAAGGGCGGTGTCATCCTCATCTCCCATAACGAGGAGTTTGTCGGCGCCCTCTGCTCTGAGCAGTGGCTCGTCCGTGACGGCCGCGTCGCCCAGAAGGGCAACGCCGCCATCAGCCTCGACCGCTTCGAGGACAGCCGCCCCGGCAGCGGTGCCACCAGCACCGCCGTCAGCAGCATCGCCAACACGGCTGCCAACTCGGTCGTCAGCAGCGCTGTCAACTCGGGCACTGAGGACAACTCAGAGATGAAGTTCAAGGCCAAGAAGAAGCGCAAGGTGACCAAGAAGGAGCTCAAGGAGCGTGAGGTCCGTCGCCGTCTCCGCCACATCGACTGGCTCAACAGCCCCAAGGGCACCCCCCACCCCCCGGACACCGACGACGAGGACAACTAGGCGCGACAGATTTAAAAGCTACTCTGATTTCTGTTTCTTTCTTTCCGATTTACTTTTTCGGTCTTGGTTTTCGGGTTCCGTTTCTGGTTCGAATTTGTATGTGGCGGATGACTTGTCTTGATGCATTTGCACGTTTTTGTTGCATCATAGACTCGCACGCATCATGTTGGACGTCTCAACGCGTCGGAGGCTGATGCATCATGATCCTGAGACACTGAGTTTGTTGAGAGCATACACGGTTGTGGATGCGCACGTAGAAGTAGATAGACCAGACTACGGCATTTAGACTGCTCGGGCGGGCATAGAGGCGTTATTTGTTATATAGACAGGCTTGAATGAATAACATTCTTACTACATCTGAGTCCCTGCACGCTTAAAAACCCTGACCCCCCTTCTCATTTCAACCCGTGCAACTTGGTGGCCGATGAGCCGAGTTGCGCTGGCTAACATGGATGCGCTGACACTGGGGTTCTTATTCGCAAATATTATGATTCGGCTTGAGACTACCTAATGAATATTCTATAATGTTCCACGACAATAGCGATAGACGTATGGAACCCTTCCAGTCTGCTTCATGGTAACCCCAAAACTCCCGACTCGAAATAGATGAGCAGTGTTGTATGTCCGTTTTGTCCGCAATGATACAGTATATCATACTAAAAATAAAAAGACGCGTATTTTGATCCGCCTAATCCTTCTTAGAGGTGAAGGTCATCAGGGCAGGGTTGAGTACCAATGGGAGAAGGAAGTGGCTGGCGGAGACGATGGCTATGGGCACGATGGCGACGAAGTCGGTGATGCGCCAGTCGTAGGGCACGAAGGGCGCGAAAGCAAGAATAATAATGGCGACGATAGCCGCCATAGAAAAAAACATCGAGAATTTGAACTAGAGTTGACAAGTTAGCGAATCTGATTTGAGAAGCGTGTAGGATAAGAATAGAGCTCACCTTCCTCAAAACCCTGGGCACCTCAATGAAGAAGTTGGAGAACTCAGCCTCCTTGGATGTAGCACCCCAGGCCATGTTAATCTCAAACATGTGAGCCAAAAGGGCCTGGCTAACATGGAGCGACAGACCACCGAAGAAGATACCCAACATCAAAGTCCACTTGAAGTTCTCGATCAGGGCTCCAAAGATACTTCTCTCACCAGCACGGAATCGCATCACAGCCAGGGAAATGTTGCCGACACCGTTGAAGACAATGATGACTGAGATCCAAATCTGCCACGAGTCCATGTAGTACTTGTCGATGTATCCATTAAACCAGCCCATCAAAAAATAGTTGGCAGTAGTTATAATCCACGCAGCACCGATAGCGTAGTAGGTACCGATATAGGAGATAATGGTGATTTTGGAGGTGAGTTGAATGTTTGAGAAGAGGAAGCGGCGGAAGAGAGGGGTGAAGGGGCCACGCCAGAGCCAGGTGCGAATGGGATTGAAGAGAAGCTCATTGCAACCATATGCATACTTCTCCCAGCGGGCCAACTCGTCATACACAGTCAGAGAGACACCTTCCTTGAAGCCATCGCCAGCCCAAGAAGCTAAGCGAATGATGTAGCCGTTGCACTGAAGACGAAGCGACATATCGAAATCTTCAGAGACGTTACGCTCGGACCAGAACTTATCATAGCCATCCTCATCCCGGTAGGCAACCTGCTGAATAGCAGACCAGCGGAGTATAGCGTTGTGGCCGACAAAGGGAGAGACATCGCCGTTGGCGACGGCGTAACGGATAATCGAATAGATGATATTAGTGAAGAAGGTGATACCGTTCTCAAAGTAGGTCCACACAACCTGTATGACACCGGAAGAGAATTGCATGATGCCAACATCGGGGGACTGCTCCATTTCGGAGACCGCATCGAGGAGGCAATCGGTAGGAACGCGGGTATCAGAGTCAACCAGGATGATGTAGTCGCCAATACGGATGTTACCATCGGCCCAGGCACGGCCATCCTCCTCGAGGACTTCCTTGAGCGCCTCCTCGTAAGCCAAGGCCTCATCGGCCTGGCTCCAGTCCTCACTGCGCTTGACCAACCGCAACTTATCCTCAACGCAGCAAGAGACCATGAGGCTAAAGTTCATGTTAGACGCCTTCTTGAACTTGCCCCGGCGCTGGAAGCCGTCCTCGCCGTCTTTTGGGCGCGCAACCCAACCAATGCTGTTGTCGGCGTAGAAATTGATACGGGCATCGCGCTGTTCAGCAGAGAGGAGTTGAAGACCGTCATCGTTGATAAACATGTTGGCCGAACCACCCTGGAGCTCGTAGGTTGACATGGCTTGCTTGAGGGACTTGACGGTGGGCATGATGACACTGGAAAGGCCCTCTTTGTAAACAGGGCATTGAATCGTGACATGAGGCAAGGTTGAGCTCTGCAATCTTGGGGGAGGTCGTGCCGAGAAGAACTTGGAGTTGGTAGTTAATTGAGAAACGGGGCCAAATATTTGAGTCAAACAACCGACAACGACTTGAGCGAAGAAGAGTGTAAAGAAGATCTGGATGGGGGTGAGGCAAAGAAGGGCGAGGCGGGTGTAGTTGCCGTCGACCGACACTTCGATGGCCAGCAGTCTCCAAGCAGCGCCAAGAGCGACAGTGACGAGTATGAGGGTGGCAGAGACCATGAATGTGTTTTGAAGGTGAACTGCTCGCGCCTCAGGCTTGAACTCGCCGCTCTCCTCGTCAATCTCGTATTCAATAGCGTCGTCGGGGTTTTCACTCTCATTCATGGTACCCGAGTTCCACACTAACTCCATGAGCTCGCTCTCAATTATTTTGGCTCGACTGATGAGATTCGAAGCTTCGTCATCCCAGACAATAAGAAGACCGACGTCGGCGACGAAGGCTGCAAACTGATTGTTGCGTGCTCGGGGGAGATCGGTGACGCTAGGAAGAATCTGTATGCGAAGGCCATTCATTAGAGGGACGTCGACAGCATCCGGGGACCATTGAAGAAAGGTCTTGATGACTCGGGAATTGACAGTCATGGCAGACTATGAGCTGGTTAGTTTTGAGATGAATTTGAAGCTCGGGTGTATGTCTAACCTGAACATTGAGGGCGGCGCAAGCGATGGAAAAAGGTGAGATGGCTAGCTGCGGGGGACAAGCCATGTACTGGCCGGAGACTTTTCGTAAAAGTACACCTTCGAGCTCACCAGTATCATCACCGACCCAAAGTTGAGCGCATTGCTGCTGGTAGAGATAGTTGACCATGACCTCGTGCTTGAGTTCGTCAACCATCCCCGCGCTGACGCTGGGCCTCGTCATGACCGAAGCGGGCCGATTGGCGAAATCGGGAGGAAAATTCGGGAAAGGGGCCTGGAGATCTGCGAGATTGGCAGTGGGAGCGACTCTCTTTTCGTCATCCATTGATGAAAGTGGTCGCGGCTGCATTGACATGCGTGACATGCGTGACAAACGCTTACTTGCCCTCCTGTTCTCCTGGGCCTCCTGCTCGGCCGCCGAGGGAGCCTTGATGTAGTCGCGGATGCCCCCCATTTTGAAGATTATGGAATACCGACAACGTAAAACTGAGGTGATAGTCTTGCTTCCGAGAGGACAAATTCCAATGCCCTTTCTCGCTCGGGACGAGAATCCGTTTAAGAGCGTAACGATCGTCTCGAAGCTGGGTGGAAAAACTCGATGGGAGGGTCAAAGATAGTGATTTCGAGATGCTGCGTGGATCTCAGTATTGAATGTATTTGGAGTGAGAGGCAGAAATTTGTTGGAGGCGATAGAGAAGTGCAATGAAGCAGAGGGGAGAAGAGAGTGTAATGATGAGTGGGTGACTGGTGGAGAGGTAAATCGAAGCCGGAGATGTGAGTGAGACTTACAAGAGACAACCAAGTCTTGTGTGGGAAGACTGCCCTGTTGAGCCGAGACGAAGTGGTCTGGAGAGTAGAAGAGAAGATGGGAGGAAAGATCAGATTCTGGAAGCGTTAAGAAGCAATGGCCGCGAGGATACGACGCCACAGTGACGGGCAGAAATCGGACGAGGACGGACAGGGCGACGGAAACCAGCGAGAAGCGGATCGCGAAAAGCGTAGTTAGTGAGCAGCTATCGATGGATAGGCCTCGACCCAGACCTGGCACAGGCCCCGGGCCAGGACCAAGCCGGAGCCAGCATGCGCTTGGGTACGCAGAAACGAGTATAATGGGGAGTGGGAGTGAGGATAGACGGATTCGGCGACGCCCTTGGGGTCCTCGCCTGGTGTGGACCAGCGAGGCGCATGGGAGGATGCTTGTCCTGGAGCCAAGACGCATTTGGGACTTGGAGGTGGAGAGGCCATGTCCCGTGGAGCCAGCCACAAGCAGTATCAGTAGGCTGGCGAATATATCGACAAGGAGGAGATGTATGGGTCCAGCCAGTGGCGAGAACTACAGTTCTGAGGTAACTGAATGGGTCCAACCAGAGGCGAGAACTACAGGTCTGAGGCAACTGTATGCGAGCCAGGCTGGAGGGCCGAGATAGGAAGGACAGGGAGCCACGGTACCGACGCCGGGGAGTTGGAGAGACAGTGGGAGAGACAGTGGGAGAGACAGAGGGGACGCATAGCGCGTGGTCCAGTGTCGGATAGCACCATGGTGATTGGGAGAGACTTCCATTGGCGGTGGTGGGTTCGATGTTGATGGCCAGAAGGGGTAAGATGGGAGTCTGAATACGGACAGCTTCCCACGAAGTGAGGCGATGGTTACCGCGTTGAGACTAGAGGATCTGGGATGGATTCTGATGATGGAGGCGTCATGGAAGTGTGGTGTCATGGAAGCATGGTGGAGATGTCGAAAAAGGCCTAAAGCTTAAAACCGGTCAGGCACCTACCTACCCTCCTTACCTAAGGTACCTACCTAAACTAGGGAGGCAAGGTACCTAAGTAACTTAGAGCCTCCGCCTTTGGCGAATCCGGCGCAAGTGCCACGGTCTGGATGTACCCTCTCTCCCTTCCTTCCTCCACTCTGGCAGCTTGAGTGGCGGCGTGTGGCCCATCTTCCGGACAGAGACAAAATGCGGGAAGGCACGATGTAGCAGGACAGGGATTGTTTCGGTTTCTTCCCCTGGATATCCGTCTATCTTTCTGTCCTCTCTCTCAGCGAGGAGGGTGTAATGCGCGATGAGACACGATGCCTGCCATGGGGCGGGAAAACCTGCGTACTCTGCGTGGTAACTAGCTGTTGGAGTTGTTGCGAATACGAGACATGATTGATTGAACCCAGCCCAACTCCTCGTCCTTGAAAAGAGGCAATACCCGGCCCTGAGGTTGTTGACATGTGAGCGGCACATACGAGCAACGACCATTCGATGGCGAATTCTAGGGGCAGTGTCCGTGCTGTGCTGTGCTGCAATGCCCCTGTCATGAGGTGAGATGCAACCGAATGCGATGCCTACATAGGTATGTCATGGGTTGAGAAGCAGCCGAACGCAATGGGCAGCGCAGGTCCGGGATGGTGGCGCATTCCTCTGCCCGCGGCTGGCTTCTCGCAACAATCGCCGGGCTGCACTCTCCCCTGCCTGAAGCCGAGGCCGTCAAGCCGTCCTCTCGGCCGGCGGACACTGTCCGAGCCAGAGGCCTCCTCATAAAGCCCACTTGAAGAAGGTTTCCCTTTCTCCGTGCAGATAAGCCGCAAACCCTCTTTTAGTGTGGCCATGGCCTGCTGTGTAAGTGAGGGATCCAGATCCAGGGATCGTGGGATTGCTCAAAGCGGCCATCAATCCATGCCGACCCACCTCGGCTCCACTGTGCGGGGATGTTGTAAGCGCCGGGTCTCTCCCCCACGCGCTAGCATCGAGAATCGATTCTCAAGTTGAGAGTCTCAGCTCAGATCATGTCCGGAACCAAAAGAACGAGCGCCATGTGGAGATTAGCGTCGGCAAGTGCGAGATGGTTCATCACCAACCGCTTTGAGTTAGGAAACCAGAGGTGGTAGGCAAACTATCTCATCCGTCTCGGTATAGTCCCGTCCGTTCGTCGGGGAATCCTCCTTAGACTTTCGATCCAACCAAAAGTGACCCTTATGGCCCCACGGCTTTGAGGCCTAAGTTACGACTTTGAGGCCTAAGTTCCGACTTTGAGGCCTTCTACTTTGCTCTGCAGTTGGGACCAAGACTGCGCGGCCATAATGCTCCGGCATACAGTCTCATATTCTGGGACTGGTGAGACTCTGCATGTCATAACCTTGATTTCGAAGTGATGGAAACTCCAAACAACCAGCTATGCTGACGCCATAAACCTGTGTATTACCCTTTGCTGGAGGACTTCGACACTATCCTGCTATACCTACTGGATCTTCGCCTTCCCGAACTTCCATATTTTACTAGTCATATTGGTGACTGCCAGTGAGCAGCTGCACGTCGCAGATTTGATTTGCCATTTTGGGTCCTTGTGTGTTTGCCGAGTCAACCTTCTCAACAACATCATGCTCAACATCATGCTCGGCATGTCCATAACTGCCCTGTACTGGCAGTGGACTGTCCAGTTATCCCTGATATCAAACCCTCAGATTCAGATCCATTCTCGCACTTTGTCTTGGTTTCAGCATTTACGACAACGTCTAACGGCTGGCTTATTGACCACCTCCCACGTTTTCCAGACCGACCAGATGCTAATTATCGCGCCCGGCACCCTAGGGGATGAAGTCCAAGGACACGCCACCCTACCAAGCCAGAAGGAATAAACATCGCAGTGCCGTTTGGGTTCTCTAAAAAAAAACACGGCGCCACCTATTCCCCCCACTACCTAGTCATGGGTATGATCCCGTGCCCCGGTTGCCGTAGATCCCGGGCATGAGACTCACTGACATAATCAGCTTTTGCCAACGCCAGCTGAAGCAGAAAGAAGAAGAGTAATAAGGTGTCTGAAGCTTTGCGGATCCATTGGCCCGTTGGCCCGGCACTCACCGGTGTGGCCGTGACTTGGACGACATGGTTCATGTCATCTACCCCGAGACTCCCACAGCGTTGCTAAATTTTTGCTGTACAGACTTATCTTGGACCTCCATTGTTGGATGGGAACCTCGGTTTTCTCTGTGACGTCGATAAACCCATCTCGCATAGGTTGCTTGAATGTCGGGACTATGAATAACCAGCCGATAACTACTCCACCTTCCCCTGTAAAGCATACCCGGTGATGGGGTTGTGGCCGGGCTTTCGGCTGCCACGGCAGACGGCGCCAGATAATCAATATTTCTGCAGGTTCTCGCTAGTATAGCCACGAACAGGCCCGTTTACCTAGTGGGAATGGATGTGTAGCGTATTGTATCCATACTACCGTCTTCCGATTTGCCAGACCGGCTGACTACCCTTGTGAGTCTGGTTGTTGGACAAATCATACCATGACCAATCTACTTCCAGCAGATCCCTTCTTCGATCTATATCGGCATTTCGCCCCCGAACGAGACGTTTCTATGGTTTGATAGCAGCTGACAACCTCAAGGGCTGTGCCATATTCAACATCCCTTCATGCTATGCTTCCAGGTGGTGTCGTCTGCTAGCAGGCTGTGCGGCTTGAGCCTTAATTACGGTCCGTTTGCTTCACAGCAGTCACATCACAGAATATGGCAATTTGATGCATTGTCCATTGACATATGAAAAAACAACCCGATCTGGGGGGAAAATCCAGTATCTGAATATTAAATAGTAGTTTGGCACTTCTGGAAAATCCCAGGCCATAAACTACAGTGTCTAGTCTCGTATATATGATCCAACCCCTGTCGAGCATCCAAACCCCAACATGTTTGCCTTTCCATGTATCGTGTCTATAATTAATTTCTCCAAATAGTTTGCTAAAGAAAACACGATGACTGTAGAAATATATTCGAGAGCGCTACAGGTCTTCGGTGCCGTCACACTGCTGCAACATGACGACCCGAGAAACCTCGAGCTTGGGCGACTTCCAAGTGGGGTACCATTGATCGCGGGCCTCCCAGAAGTCCTTCCTGGCAGTTGAAGACTTGTCCACCCACGGCTTGCCAGATTTGTGGTCCTCGAACCAGCCGTTTGTGCTACCGACGGCCATGTCCAAGACCAAGTAGAAGGCCTGGTCGAAGGGCGCGTTGTTGTGTCCTGTCTTAGTCCACGGGTCGGTGAGGCGGGTGTTGTCGATCCTCGCGCGGGGAAACCCGCCGCGATTCCACATGGGCTTCTTGAAATTGGTGTATGTGACTTGAATGAGGCGGTTGTTGATGTAGGTGAAGAGATACTTCTCAGACCACTCCAGGCCAAACGTGTTGAAACCAGCACTATAGGTGGTGTGTAGGGCCTGATGTTTTTTGGTGATCTTGTGCCAGGCATCGTTGGAAGGATTAGGGCCCCAGTGCAGGGCAGAGGAGACAATGTTGTTTCCACCCTGTGCGTAGGTATGGTTGTTTCCACGGGACTTGGCAATGTCGATTTCTCCCGAACGAGGCCAGCGGCCATAAACACTGTCGACAGGCATCATCCAGATGGCGGGCCTCAACCAATCACCCTCAGGGAGCTTTGCAGTCACCTCAACGCGTCCGTATTTAATGCTGGCGCCCTTCTTGGTGTTGATGCGACCGGACTTGACAGGGGGCACAACGCTCGAGTTTCCTGCAGTGACGTTGGTCGCGGCAACGCAATTCTTCCGACTTTTTGAGGTGCAGGTGCCGTCCTCGAGGAGGTCCATGACGTTGCTATTCTCCATCAAGATGGGATCCTGAAGGGTCGCCTTGATAACCAATTGACCACCATCCACGTAAACATTCTCGTCACCGCCAGTAGTCTCCTGAAATTCGCCATGTCTGCAGTGCAAGAGTCAGTCAGATCAGTTACGGTGATGCAGCGTGTATGAGGGCTTACCCGAAGCCACCGAGTTCAACTTCCTTAGTCCAGATGTTTGGGTCAAGGCCGGAGGTGAAGTTTGTATCCATGACGGGGCAGTATTTGTGATGTATTACACTCCTCAATCCATCCCAGATGAGGAAAGCAGAGATACCGAGGCCGACAAAAACACCCAGGATGGGTAGGATCGTTGTCCATTTCTCTTTGGGGTCCTTCTTGTCCAGCCATGGCTTGCCAATCTCGCCTGGCCTAACTCGCCTTGAGTGAAAGTATCGCGCCGCTCTGATGTCTTGCCGACTTCCACTGACGGGGTATGAGGACTGGGTTGATAGGATGCCTGAATTTGGGCGTGATGAGGAACCGATGCTGAGGCGGCGTATCGCGTCCTTCTCGTTCTCAAAATCTGCAGGTGCGTCGGGAAAAGAAACCACGGAATCCCTCTCAGGCTCTTCTGCTCTCTCTAGTCTCGCTAGAGCCTCTGAAATAGGGTCGCGGGTACGAACAACTGGGGAGTTGGATCGAACAGGCGTGGCGGAGGGTGAGCAATCGGAGGAATGAGAAGGACTATCGTCCTCTTTCGAACCATACGTAGAGAACCGCTTCTCCATTGCGAAGGTAGATGCCGCGTGTAGTGAGGGATGGCCAGGAAGGGAGAGAGGTCGTGTCCTGGGCCAAATTGAGCTGGCACGTCCAGCTGGAGTGGGTTACGTTGGCCTTGGATGGCCTACTACCAGCAGGTAGATTGAGTTATATCCCAGAAGATCAGTTGCGGCCCGATGTGGGCAATGACGAAAGAGGTGGTGGGCCGAGTCGAGTTGGTCGGAAGGCGAGTGAAAGCTTGGGCTTGGGGTATATGAATGGTGCAGCTGCTCCAAAGTGGTGTAGGCCAGAGTGGTGTTGGCCAGAGTGGTGTGGGTGGAAGAAGACACACGAGGACAAACAATGAGAGCAGGTGTATTTCAAGAATACGGGGCTAGAGCAAAAGAAAAGGAAATTCAATCTTGACTTAGTGCGCGTGAATTGTGAAGCCGGAACGGTCCATGGTCGACTGGTGTCAGTGGCACGCCGGGGACGGAAGTCATGGTTGCTTGCACAGTGAGACAGCTAGTGGATCTGCACAGTACGTAGGGTCGAGCGTACAGAAGTAGAAGAGCGCCCTCTCCAGGGGCCTTAGGGACTGGATGCACCGTGCACCACAGGTGTACTTACACTGTAGTTACATGCGGCCAACTTACACGCTCGTCACCAAAACCCGGAACCGACTGGCTGCTTCATTCCAGTCCATTACACAGTGCCTCATATCCACGCCTCCATCCACGCCTCCATCCGCGCCTCTATCCGCGCTACATATCCGTCTACAGAAGTCTCGGCCTAGAGCGCTAGCCAACACCCAGTATCGGTCAAGTCTCCCGCCGCCCGCCGACAGAGTTCGCCCGGTGCCATTCTTCCTTGTTGCAGCCGCTGTCGAGCGTTCCAGCCCATTCCAAGCCGCCTCGTCCGCCCCAACTTGGCCAAGTAGTCTTCCTCGGCCGTTTCGAGTCCATGCAGCCAATTGATGCGCCCTGGCACCTTTGCGTGTCCGAATTACAAATCAGAAAATGAGAGACGACATGGTCCTACGAAGCCCCCTCATATCGGGGTTCGTCCTGGCAATTTTTGGTGAGGATGCCTGGTAGGGCATTCGCTCTTAAGTAAACTATCTAGCCAGTTAGATGGCTATCAGAGCCAACAGAATCGATAGGATTTTCAATTCTTTACATCCCACGGCTTGAGCAACTCACCGACTTTCAATAACAGCTTCTATGACATGTCCATGGCAAAAGCGGCAACAGAAAAGGTTGTGACTGGACTCCCCGTGGCTTAAAATGCTCTCTCCGCGCATATCCCGATTTTGCGGCCTCTTAGCCCGCAGTGCCATCCCCTGTCGGGTTGTTTTAGGTACACACCTCGAGCTTTGAATTTCGCATTACATTGACCCCATGCTCCCTGATCACCCCTGTCGACCAGGTAGCTGCCCACCATAAGCCTCATCGACTTCATAACAATCGACGAAACTTCCATGATGCAGACGAAAGCTTTTCCGAGGCGATTTGGAAGATCAGAGAGCAGACATCAAATTCATTCAGACTCAACATCAAATGCAATCGTAACAGCCACCACGCGAAATCGTCATCGGGATTCGATCGACCACACAGCAACTAACAGTCTCGATCTCCTTGTGGAACATATTTACATGAGATCTACTGACAGACTCGGGTCGACCAAGATGTCTCATGCTTCTTCATATATACAAGAAGCAACGTATGCGTTTGGGATGTGTTCAAGGTCACAGACAAATCTCCATCGTTGATCAATGAAGGCGACGCGCTTGCTAAAGAATGCAAAGCCCTAATATCGTGAGAGCGGTATTGAATGATGCACTTCCCCTCGGTTCATGGCGTTGAACCCTTCATATTTTCTGGGTGGCTGAGGCAAGATGCAGCCGCAACCAACCGTCGCCAAGGACGATGCGCTTATACTTGGACAGATGCTCGAGGCTCGATGAGGTAACGAATTAGCAGCCCCCACAAACAGAGAGACTTGGCTCTGGATCCTCCTCCACGTGTTAACTCAAGCTGGATACCTGCATAGAAGACATCCTGTAGTAGGAGAGACAGTATATCGGAGCGGGCTTCGAGATGTTTCGGGAGGAAATTTGAAGCCCAATTCCGTTTGATCAAATACGGTCGACCGAATGCGCCAATTGGATTATGTCGATGGTGGAGGATCAAGAACGTGATCCCTCGACGGTACTGCGACGCGCCTGTGATCTAGCCTGGGCCCAAAGGGAGAATATTTCCATACACGGATGGCTACCATGTGGGTTCTATTTGCATTCCTATCTCGCCATGCCGTCTAGTTTCCAGACCGCCAGACCGCCACAGACCACAAGTTGGGGGTATCCCCACGCCGATGCTCCTGGATCTGAAACTTTTATTGATACTTCAGGTACCAAGGCTACCTCTGATTACGGATTGGTCTTCTCACTAGAAACTTTTACCTGTTACCGACTAGGGCGGTAATTGTGGTGATGGCGGCATCGCAATGTGTGGATAACATGGCGAACCAGGTCGCAAAAGGCGGCGGCCAATATTTTCTCCCCTCTCGAGGCGGGGTATGGAGATATATATCGCTCCAGCGTTTTGGTCCAGACTCAGCGACCGAAAGTTCGGCGTCAATCCAGCGGATTTTATGATCATAGCCCTTGTAGATATATCCAGCTCGACTTTCCTCTTACGATATACGAGACCATGAAATTGAGAGAGGCGGGTGAGATTGAGGGTTGTGGTCATCTGACTGCAGCGCTACCACTCGGGTGTATCTGACACCGGATACTCTGGAATCAGTATAACCCAGACAATAGAGGTTTTGCGTCCTGACGCCTGCTGATACGAAACAATGGAGAATTGAAAGCCCACCACAGTCACTAACACGAGAGACTTGTCGTCCAGGAACTACTGCGTGCGGCTCATGCTCGTACCAAATACGGGGTTCTGAACCCTGGTCACACATGGTTAGCGGTCCAGCTAGCAGGGTTCAGGGTTGATACATCGGATGCGTCGCCCGATCTATGTACAGGCGCGGAGAGCAGACGCCATGCGGTGTCAGTGGCGATGGAGGCTTGGCGCGGCCCTGTGGTCGAGCTGGGGGCCTCGAGGCCACGAACTGGGCCACACTCGTTTCATGGATACTAGTCGGCGCTTCGCCAACGCTTGGTCAACTCTGCGAACGGCCCGTGAATAGGTTGCTCGTTGAGCTTCCTCGGAGGCCCATCTGCGGCGCCCGGGAGGCAGGCCACGCGCACCTCGAGCTCCTATTTACCGCGGGTGTTTCACCCTACCTCCCGCTCGAGATCACTAATTGGCAAAAAAAAACCCTCTTATAACCTCCTTTATACCCGGTTTATGATTCTCTCTTTACGCATTCGTATCCCCGGCCTTGGCAGCACCATCTCTCCCTGAGCGTCAACAAACTCCGCCCCAGTCCCTTGCCTTCACTTGTTCCAGGGCAGTGGCGCCGATATCCCTTCAAGGGCTGGCTATATCCTCGATTCTATCATCACTGAAGTAATAACTTGTTCCGAATCGAGCCGAAATCGAAGGTCCTTTTTTTTTTATATTAATTATACCGACATTCTCGAGATGGTGGGAGCTCTCGAACTTAATTTGGACATCATCTAGCAATCCCCTCAAGAGCTTAAGCATTCTTCCCTTCCCCCTTCGCATCGGGGCCACGGGCATGTCCGTTAACTAGACTTCTTGGCACTTGATGGCTCTTCCATTTCAAACAATTCTGTTCTGAAAGGTCCTCGTCGGCCTTTTGGATGGTCAACTCAGTTGTGACTGACGGGGAGGACAAGCAGGATTTAGAAACGGTCTTGTCCAAGTTTAGGACGCTCGAGATCTTTGTCAAGTTTTTTAATGTACCTTATTTCCACGTTTCCTTCCATGGAAATCATTGCCATAGACTGCTTCAGTAATACCCCGATGTCTTGTTTCGGTTGCCAAACTACGACAGTTCACCATGTTAGCTCGAGGCAGGGCCTACCTACATCAAATCGACCCTCATGATAGATCCCAAGCTCACAAATGTTACCTCGGGCCGGCACATGCTCGTCTTGGAAAAGTCAGGTGAGGTCGTCTTGTCACAGGCGTAGGAAACCGCGTCACCCTGGCTGATAACGAATCCCGTTCCTAAGCGGTCTCACCCACACCATCGACAACTTCTTTATCTCCCTGTAGCCCCTGAGACAGACGGCGTGTTATTTCCAGGCCGACTCCTTCTTGGCACGTCATGCCCTAGATCTCACACCATAAGATCATTACCGTGTTTGCTACCTTTGACAGGTCTCTCTGATATGTTGTGGCAGCCCCGACGGTCTCTCTGCCGACGAGCTGACCAACACCGCGGACTATCACACCTCGCCAACAACAGTCGGCTAGAAATACTAGGCGAGAACCGGGCGGGCTGGAAACAGTCGACTACGATCCGCCAACTCACCAAGAGTAAGCCAACTGGGTGGTGGTGCGACAATGCTGCACTCCTCGGCAATGGCATCATGTACATGACTTCCAGCCCCCTCAAACCGAATGACACCGTGGAGATGGCCTATCTGTCGGCCGGCAGCTCCCTGTCTTGGCCGCCGTAAGCAAGGTGGAGGAGTCCTTCACACCGGGAATAATACCTTGTACCTCTGCATGCCCGGCCACGACGGCCCGTTCGGCAGCGATGCCGTCAGCAAACTCCACCACCATTTCCATCTTCTTGAGGCCGAGCGTAACACCCCCAGCATGGCGACGGGGCACTTTGTTGGCGTAGCGCTGGGCATGGTGGGTCTCGGGCCCGGCATGGCGTTGTTGTGGGATGAAGCGGAAGAGGAAGCGGAGGAGGAAGCGGAGGAGGTTGCATTGCCGAGGATGTGATGGGTGTTTGGATATGCGTTTGTGGTTTCATGGTGTTTGATCAACTTGGTAGACGGATAGGCGTGTGTGTGGCGGTGGAGAGACCGGTAGAGCCGGTAGAGACCGGTGAACCCCGGGGGTTTGGTATGTCACATTTTAGTGTCAACTTGACAAGATGAATCAAGATGAGGACCGATTGTTTGCAGCCCGTGCGCTTTTAAAAAAGCCAGATGCCGTTGGGTTCGGAGATTCCGGGCGAGTTTGCGTCGGCGAGTCGGCCCTCAAACGGCACCGGGTCCGCGTTGACCTCTTTGGATGAGCGGCGCCGAGGCGGCCAGCGCTCAGTACAGCCATGTTTGGGACGCCCCGTTCGGATGGAACATGGCACGGGGGATTACGGATTACGAATTACGGACTACGGATTACGGATTACGGGTTATGGATGGCGGGTTACGGGTTACGGGTTACTGATTGGGGGTTGTGGAATTGCATGACTGGTGCCAGCCAGTGCCAGCCAGTGCCAGCCAACAAAGCAAAGCCGCCATGATTCAGCTCCGTGCTCAACGTCAAAGCGCCGGCGAGGGGCCGGATGGAGTGGAGAGAGGGAGGAGGAGGAGGAGCCTGCTCAGCCTGGAGTGACAGTGGTTCTGTCACTAGGTTGGTGTGCTAGGTAGGTGTGCTAGGTACCTACCTAGGTAAGGTAGGTAAGTGTGCTAGGGAGGTAGATAGGTGTGCTAGGGAGATGTGCTAGGTAGCTAGGTAGGTGTGCTAGGTGTCTTAGGTTGGGCGGGCCTTGGTGTGCCTTGGTGTGCTGTGCTAGGGCTGCTAGGTGTGCTCTGTGTGCTACGCGGCGTGCTAGCTATCCCGGATGAACCCCATCTTGGGTCTAGGGTAGGGATGGGATCACTGAGGGGCCGGAGATGGTGGAGTCGCGATAGGAGGGGGAGAGGAGAAGGGGCGCGCAGGGCCCCATGGTTTGTGGGGAAGACAGGACCCAACCGAAACCGAGCTGCAGAAGGGCAGGAAACACGGGAGCAAAACATGGGAACAAAACATGGGAACACGCTGACACGTCCCGAGAGGACAGTGGGTATGGGGTTGCGTCCCTAGGTAGGATTCCCGTGGCGCACCCGGGGATATCTCTGGCGTTGTGGCACGACGTCTGGGGATGCGGATGCTTGGTGATGCTTGGTGATGCTCTCGCGAGACAGAGTCCACACAGACACACAGACATGGCGTGGACATGGCGTGGATATCGGAACAGTGCTCGGGGGCCCGAGTTTCAATCGTCGTCTTTGGTTATGATTACCCGGCACTATGTGTTGGGCAAGATCCATTCATTCATCCATAGCTATATCCACCTCCAGATGAGGTCTAAATGCGAGCCTCGTCCACGTCCCGAAGCCCAACCAACCAGCCAACCGAGCCGCCCCCCTCTGACCCTTGAAGCATGAAGCCGCGGTCCACCACTCCCAGATGAGGTGGATAGTTGAAAGTTGCAGCCGAAATCCCCTATGAAAAACACGCACAAGAACAAACCACCATGGACAAACCACCGTGTAGCAACCCCAAAGACAGCAAACAGCAAACTGCAAACAGCCCGGCGACCAACTCCAGCAGCCTGCCATAACTACCTGCCACAAGCCAGCCCCTCGTCCCAAAACACAGCCGTTGCCCTCCTGTACCCCAGGCCCTTCCCAGATTATAAAACGCCCGATAATTGACGCTACAGGGGTGCACCGCCGTTCATGCGCCAAGCCCTTCACCTGGCTGCAGCCCGTGGCCCGTGGTTGCAGTTTGCAGGGCGTGGGCCGGCCCCCCGTGGGTCTCTGTCGATGGGTCTCTGTCGATGGGCCTCTGTCGATGGGTCTCTGTCGATGGGCCTCTGTCGATGGGTCTCTGTCCCTCTCGATGGGTCCCCCTCCCCCCCACAAGTGCCCATCACCCATCAGCATCCCATCCGCATCCCATCCGCAATCCCCCCAATCAGGCAGATCTCGCAATCACGGCCTCGATCCGCGGTCGTATCC